>PITA01006238.1:0-14514 GCA_004023965.1 Spilogale gracilis
CCCTTCCTTCCTTCCAGTGATACAGAGCAGGCATGTGTGCATGTGTAGGAGAGAAGGGGAAGAAGGAGAGGAAGAAAGAATTTTAAGCAGACTCCATGCCCAGCATGGGCCCCAGTGCAGGGCTTGATCTTAGGACCTTGAGCTTAAATCAAGAGTGAGACAGCAGACTGACCCACCCAGGTGCCCTGCCTCTCTTAAATGTCTAACTCAGTCAAGTTACTACCCATTCCCCTTCCCCATCCCCGCAGCTTAATGAGGTAAAATTGACAAATAAAATTGTATGTATTTAAAATATACAACATGGGCACCTGGGTGGCTCAGTCTGTTAAACATCTGCCTTGGGCTAAAGTCATAATCCCAGGGTCCTGGGGTGGACTCTCCCATCAGGCTCCCTGCTCAATGGGGAATCTGCTTCTCCCTCTCTCTCTACCCCTCCTTCCCACCCAAGTCTGCTTCTCCCTCTCTCTCTACCCCTCCTTCCCCCCGGTCTTTCTCTCTCTCTCTCTCTCTCTCTCTCTCTCTCTCTCAAATACATAAATAAAATATTTTTAAAAATAAAATACACAGTATGATGATTTGATATATGTATACTTTGTGAAATGATTATCACAAGCAGATGAACACACTGTTCATCTCATATACTTAGCTTTTTGTGTGTGCGATGAGGATGCTTAAGCTGGTCTCAGAAGATTAAAGGTATACAATATAGTATTAGTAACTGTTGTCACCACACTGTAGAGGAGATTCCCAGATTTGTTCATGTTCTAACTGAAAGCTTGTACCCTCAGCCAGCATCTCTCCAGTTCCTTCACTCCTCAGATTCTGCTAAATGCCATTCTGATCAGTTTTTTCTTTTTTCTTTTTTCCTTTTTTAGATTCCATATGGAAGTAAGGTTATTCACTATTTGTCTTTTTCTATTTGGCTTATTTCATTTAGCATAATGTCTTCTGAGTTTATTTGTGTTGTTGCAGAAGGTAGGATTACTTTCTTCTGGCCGAATAATATTCGTGTGTGTGTGTGTGTGTGTGTGTGTGTGTGTGTGTACCACATTTTTAAAAAACTTGTAACATTTTTGTAATTGAAACAGTTGACGTACAATGTTGTATTAGTTTCAGGTGCACAACACTGTGATTCAACAATTGTATTCATTTGATTCTTACCATAAGTATAATCACCATCTATAATCATACAATGTTATTGCAGTGTTTTTGACTATGTTCCTTATGTTGTACTTTTCATCTCTGTGACTTTTATTAATTAATTTATTGATCATGTGATGGAAGGGGGGAGGGGAGATGCAAAAGAAGAGGGAGAGAATCTTAAGCAGCCTCCATGCCCAGCATGGAGCCCAACAGCGTTCAATCTCAAGATCCTGAGATCATGAGCTGAGCCCAAATCAAGAGTCTGAATTCAACCAACTTAGCCAACTGGCCCCCCATCTCTGTGACTGTACTATTACTGGGACGTATCTCTCAATCTCCTTCACCTGTTTTGCCCATGTCTTCACTCATCTTCCTGCTGGCAAGCACCAGTTTTTTCTCTGTATTTATGAGTCTATTTTCTTGTGTTGTTGTTGTTCATTTGTTTGTTTATATTCTGCATATAAGTGAAATTATATGCTATTTGTCTCTCTTTAACTTGTTTCACTTAGCTTAATCCTTTCTAGTTCCATCCATGTTCTTTTCAATGGAAAGATCTTACTCTTTTCTTGGCTGACTAATAGTCCATTATCTACAATATCTCACATTTTTATCTATTCATCTATTGACCAATCTTTAAGTTGTTCCATATGTTTGCTATTATAAATAATTCTGCAATGAAAATGGCTATACATGTGTCTCTTGAATGTGCTGACTTCAATTCTTTTGGATATTTTTCCAAAGTGGAATTGCCCAATCATCTGGAAGTTCTAGTTTTAATTTTTTAGGAACTTCCATACCGTTTCCCATAATGGCTATACCAATTTACATTTCCGTTCAACAATGTACAAGGGTTCCCTTTTCTCTTCATCCTCATTAACACTCTTCATCTGTTGTTTTTTTTTTTTTGAATAAAATCCATCCTAAGAAACATGAACTGATATTTCATTGTTATTTTCATTTGTATATGCCTGATGATTCATGATAGAAGTACATTTTTTGCACCAGTTTGCCATTTGTATATCATCTTTGGTAAAATTTCTGTTCTGGTCCCTTTCTCAACTTTGAGTCACATGATTTAATTTTTGTTTTTATTTGCTATTAAATTGTATGACTTTCTTATATATTCTGGATATTAATCCCTTGTCAGATATTTGGCTTGGAAATGTTTTTTCCCATTCTTTATGTTACCTTTTCATTTTGTTGATTATTCTCTTTGCTGTGTAGAAGTTTTTTAATATGACCCCTACTTTTTTGTTGACTATGCTTTTGGAGTCATATTCAAAAAACTATTGCCCAGGCCAGTGTCAAAAACTTTTCTTTCTATGTTTACTTCTAGGAATTTTATAGTTTTAGATCTAAAATTTAAGTCTTTAATTCATTTGAAGTTAACTTTTGCAAGTGGTATAAAATGTGAGTTCAATTTCATTCTTCAGTGTATTAGATATCCAGTTTTCCCATACCACTTATTGAAGAGACCATCCTTTCCCCACTGTTTTATTTTTTGTTTGTTTTTGTTTTGTGTTTGTTTTTGCAGCTTTGCTCAAAGACTTGTTGGTAGTATATATGTGAGTCCATTCCTGGGCACTCTATTCTGTATCACTGGTCTATGCATCTGCTTTTATGCCAATACCATACTGTTTTGATTATGATAGCTTTGTAAATGTAATTTGTAATCAGGAAGTGTGATGCTTCTAGTTTTATTCTTCTGGTTTCAAGATTGCCTTGACTATTAAAGGTGTTTTGTGGTTCCCTATGAATTATAGGATGGTTACTTACAGTACTGTGGAAAATGACACTGGAATTTGGACAGAGATTACATTGAAACTGTAGACTACATTGGGTAATAGGGGCATTTTAACTGTTCTTCTAATCCATGAATGCCAGTTACCTTTCCATTTATCGGTCGTCAGTTTCTTTCATCAATGTCTTATAGTTCTCAATATACAGATCTTTCACTACTGGTGATATTTTTTTTACATTTTTGAAAATAAACTTCGATGTTCAGAGCTGCTGCAGTTAATAGGAACTTAAGTTGAGTCTAGTTTTTATAACATTTGCTTAGTAGTGACCTCCTGCCAGGTACAGAACATCTGGTCCTGAAGTCATGGATCCTGCCTTCAAGATGCTCATGGTCGAGTAAAAGATACAAGCTAATAGACACCTGTATTTTCTCAACAGCCTGTGAGATGTACTTAAAGTAGGCCCTGAGGAAGAACATAGAGCCTAGCATCAAGGATGTGGGGAGGGTCAAGGAATACATTCTGAAGGAGATAAAAAGAGAAGTGATTCTAATGTGGAGAGCAGCCGTTAGGACAATGAGGCATTTGAGAAGATGAGAAAGCGGGATGGGGTGGGGAGAATCTTTTCTGACAGTCTTGTTTTTGGAGATAACACATCTTAGATAATTCTGAAGGTGAGTCTAGAGAAAAAAAACAAGCCTTCAGATTTCATACTTAGGACTATGGATTTTGTCCTGAAAACAAAGAGAAGGTTGGCAAAAGGATTTATTTTAGATATGGTCAGGTCAGAGGTGGCACACAGTTAACATGTAATAGTATGAAGTGGTGGAAATTTTTGCCCATCAAAGCAGTTTGCAGTTTAGGGAACAAGGCATAATTCTTCCTTCTGTTGTGGATGACCTTGAACCCCCTTTGGCAGTAATCAGTCAGTCTCATCTCTGAAATAAACAGATGGGATTAATGGGTGGTATTTACTTGAGCTGAAACTTTATGCATGCTTTTGATGTAAAAATATCCTAGCATGCACGGGTGATGCTACATTAGAGAATAATACATTAGCACAGCTCATTGTACGGATTGGAGGAACCTATTATATGTAGAGACAACAGAGGATAGTGACTGGGGATTCTGGATGTAGATTCATGTGCTCTGGGTTAAGTCCGAGCCCTGCCGTGTTCTGTCTGTATGACCTTTGGTAAATTATGTAATCTTTTGAAGTCTCAGTATATTCTTTTTTTGTTTTGTTTTAGTGTGGATGACAGTACACCTGCTTCTCAAGAGTAGTTAAAATTAGATAATACACTGTTAGGAGTAGAACTGTGCCCCCCCAGAAATATATCAAGGGCTTAACCTCTAAGAAGGTATGACCTTAGATTATGACCTGATTTAGAAATAGTCTGAACAGAGGTAATGAAGTTCAAATGCATTCATTACAGCAGACACTTATCCAAAATGATTGGTGTCCTAATACAAAGGGGGAGTTTAGACACAGAGATGGGGACACAGAGAAACAGCCTCTGAACATGAACGCGGAGGCTGGGGTCATGTATCTTCAAGCTAAGAAACACCAAAGATTGCCAGCAAGCCACCAGGTGTTAAGAAAGAGGCCTGGGATGGGTTGTCCCTCACAGCCCTGAGAAGGAATCAACCATGCTGACACTTGATCTTCGACTTCTAGCCTCCAGAACCCTGAGACCTTACATTTCTAGTTTTTTTGCCCTCTAGTTTGTGGCATTTTGTCACAGCAGCCTTAGCAAGCTAATACACACATACAATCTGTCTGGATCACAGTAAGTTCTCAACGATGATTAGTTTTTCTTACTGCTAATACTGTTTTGTCACAGTCCCAGCTTTCTAGTCACTCTGCCTTACCCAACATGGATCATTTGGGGAGTGGGCATTATTTAAGGAGCCAAGAGCAGGAAAACCAGAGGTACCTTACAAGGGGGGATGCACAGGTACTGCCTAGGTCTGGGTCTGAGGCAAGGCCATTCTAGAACTAGTAGAACCAGTCATTCCCCAGTCCCAGGTAGGGTTGGATGCTGATGTGACAGACCAGCAGAGAAAAGCAAGGACTTCAGAGATGAACAGACTAGACCTGACATCTTCAGAAAAACAAACTAACAAATTAAACAAGAAAACACAAAAATCAAAACAACGTAATATTTGATTGTGGACAATTGAGGTTGTGGAGATTGAGCATGTACTGATGAGAAAGAGGTCAGCTTTAATGATTCTGTATCTTTATTTCTTTCTGAATAAAAAATATCTAATTTTCTAAAGGATTGGCCACAACTAAAGATCGGTGCAACAAGACGGTGGTGCGGGGAGGAAGAGAAAGAGGAGTGTGTGGGGAGACCAGCTATAGGTGAAGATTTCCACTGTGAATGAGGCACTTGGAGAAATAGCTCAGGAAGGTGTGATGGAAACTGTATCAGTGCAGTTTATTCTTGAGGGGCTCTTTAAAGTTTGGGAGCCCATTCACTCTAGACTTAACGTAACTGGGCTCTGTCCACACACCTGACCAACCATCGTAAGAGAAGGAAGAGATAATAACTGGGAGTATGTGATAAAGAGGGAAGGAGGGGTGATGGAAAAAGCAAGAAAGAGAGGGGAGAGACAAAATAAAAAGAAAGGATAGGCAGGCGTCATGATTAAGTACCTAGATTTTATATACTAACTCTGTGACTTGGGGTAAATTATTCATCTCTGAAGATTGCTTCTTCATCTTATATACTGAAATTAATAGCACCTATCTCACAGGGTTTTTATGAGGATTAAATTATCTAATATGAAAAAAACACTTAGTTTTTTATTCCTGTATTTTTATTGTGCTGGGCATCTATGATTAAATTATGGTATATCCAGTCTGTGATGCCATTAGAGTCTGATAGAGCGTCATGTGCCAAAAAAGCGAATGTTCAATATCAACAGTTAAATATAAAAAAAAGCCTGTAGGGCGCCTGGGTGGCTCAGTGGGTTAAAGCCTCGGCCTTCGGCTCAGGTCATGATCTCAGGGTCCTGGGATCGAGGCCCACATCTGGCTCTCTGCTCGGCAGGGAGCCTGCTTCCTCCTCTCTCTCTGCCTGCCTCTCTGCCTACTTGGGATCTTTCTCTCTCTGTCAAATAAATAAATAAAAAAATCTTTAAAAAAAAAAAGCCTGTAAAAGTAGTGCACAGTGTCTTCCCACTTGTATGAAAAATGATATATTTTCTTGCATATTTCTGGAAGAATAAGATATTGGTTATACTCATCCCTCTATGAAAGTTGTCTGGGACACCGGAGATCCTAAGTAAAAAAGAATCAAATTTTACTATATTTTCTTTGTCCCACTTAAAGTTTTATCGTTTGTGTAGTCTTCAATTAAAAACAAAAATAAAATGAAGAAAGGAAAGCATGAAGGTGAGACTAGCTCCCGTCCCATAACTTGAGAAGATTAAATGAGATCATATATGTTAACATTTTGCTTGGTAGTTAAACGCCCTCTAAAACGCTGCCTGTGATGATGTTAATAAAGGAAGTTTCCCTTGCCTTTCAGTAGAATTACAGAATGGATGAAAAATGAGTGACTAGGGAAGGATGGGCCATTAAAATTATGAACAATGCTATTTGTGTTACTTAGCTGCCTCCATTTTGGGGGAAGATAAACCACACTTTGTATGTTGTGCTTTATGTGCTTGGTTAATGTTGGTTTCTCTCTATGGTTTCCTGATCTACTAATGACCTGTAGTTATGTGAGGGCATGCATTTTCATGTTATTAGGTTAGAAATAGTTTAGAGAATGGGTCTCCAGGTGCTTTGGAGATTCTCCACCAAAATTAGATTTCTTGGCCCTATGCTTTCCTATGGGGAGCTATAATCCTGTGATGCACTTGAGTAAAAATTTTCAGTTGAAGAGGGGAAATCACAGAAGAGGACTTCATGCTTTAAGGCTAATAGTGTACAAGTGAAATTGGTACTCCAAACTGGAACGTAAAAAAAAAAAAGTCCGATTCCCTCCTGCCTTGGTTTTTTGCCATTAAACAGCCATCAAGCAAAACCAGAATCATTATAGCTAGTTTGAAAATGTTTAAATTATGCACTGGATAAAGTTACATGTTTTTCTAGTGTTAAATTAGGGCAGAAAAATTAGAGTCTTGAAGGGGTAATCTTTAGCTCGATGACTAACTTAGGCCATTTTTCTCATCTTGATCTTCTGTAGACATTATTTATGGATTTATTATCGAAGCCACCATGAATCAATCTATATCCCACTTAATTGCAGCAGACTGATGCTGGGGAACCTTGTTTTATTTTCTTCTGCTGTACCTAGACCAATGAGAGGCTGCCTTTAATTGGTGATTTGTGGGAAAGCAACTAGACTACAGCTCATTAGTGTCTGAGCTGGTGATTCTGAGGCCATCCACCGGAAATGAGCTGAGAAAGTTGCCCGTCATTGAAAACTTGCTCTCATAGTACAATCAACCTCATACCATGTAAAAAACAAAAACCTTTAACACTAGGGAAAATGCTTTGTTTTTCTTAAATGTCTGTGCTGTGGGTAGTTAAGTGTACTGCCTGAGTGTATATATATGTGGCCATGACATTTGTTTCTCCTTGGTGGGAAAGTCTCTCTCCATCTTGGCCAGGTAGCACACTCTAATAGCTAAGGGAGGATGTAAAAGTGTAATAATTCGAAGTTTCTCTCCCTAGTGTCTTTGGTTCTTCTTTTATTAATCTATTTTTGTTGGTTGGTTAATTGTATTGTCCAGTCTGCACATTTCATGGCAAATAGGAAACCCATTTATTGTAGAAGGATGTCAATTATTGTTGGTAAAATACCCAAGACATTAGTAATCTTAGAATGAGAAAAAAGAATAATGGATTTGGTTGTTTCCTTCAGTTGCTTTGGGAAGATAACTATTAGGTTTTATTTTCTCAAGGCCCTAGAACTCCATTAATCTAATCTGTTTCCCAGATAATTCTATGTCTGTACGTGTCAACTAGAAATTGAAGCTCTTGTTCCTAAAATTGCAGCTTCAGGCTTGCTTGGTCCAGTGCTTCTTTTAGAATAATATTTTTTATGCCTTCATTCATGCATGCATGTTTCTTTTCAACCAACACTTACTGAGTACTTACCATGTTCCTGGTGCTGGTTGAGTAGCTGGAGGAGAAACTATGAATGACAAGTAACACAATCTGATACGGAGGACCCTTGGTTTAGGAAACAGACAAGTAAATAGATGATTCTACCACAGTGTCTCAGTAGTAAATACAGAATATTCCAGGAATATAGAGGAGGGTACCTAATTTACACTGTGGTGGGAGTGGGAGCTAGGGAAAGTCTCCAGGGGGAATCGACATCTGAATTGAGTCCCAAAATACAGGTGGATGTTGGCTAGGTAAAAGGTTGTCCCGATGTACTTTTTTTGCGCTTTAGAATTCTAATATTGATAAGAATGTGGCAAAATCAAGATCCATTGAAAAATTTCAGAAAATAAGTCTATATAAAGTAAATGTTGAATATTTGACAGAGGAGACTATGTAATGAGCTGGCAAGAAAGAAAAGGTGATGAAGGTGATACTTCTCCATAGTAACTTCCTTTCAAGTATAAGGATCAACATTTAATGATCTGAAGACTCATTGGGATGCTTTTTAAAGAATCTTTTATTCAGGTATTCAGACTTAGTAGGTCTAGGGGGAGGGTCAGTAATGGGAATGCGTAACAAGCAGCCCAGGTAGGCACAGGGTTTTCCTCCCTTTAACTTTTGTTACCATCACTATACCCAGACTCTTTTTTAGCCTTCTACTTGCGCATCCATGAGAGATTAGCATTTTCAAATAGAACTATTTTAAGTACTAAGTAACAATAGGAAGACCATAAAATAAGAGTCACATAATTAGTGAGACTTACACAGCACAAGTTCCTGCTGCTCCTGTAAATACAATCCAGGGTTCAGATTTAGAATAGCAAGGATTTCTTCCTTTTTGGATTTTCCCCCCCATCCTAGCAAATTTCTCTCCAAGACAGCTCACAGCTTATTTCCTGCACCTACAAATTTATCAACTTTGTTTTACCTGTAACTCATTTGAGTGTAGATGTCTACTTTCACATTTACACCTTACCTGGAGTCCATTGTTCCCACTTGGCTTTCCCACTCAGAGGAATACACTCATCCTTAGCTCATTTGAAAGGATATATTAATATTTTGCTCTATTCGCTCTAAGCAGCAAAGGGCCTTCATGGAATCCTTCAAGGATAGTACCACACCTTAGAGATACCTTCACCATGAATTGATAATGTCCATGACAATGCCTTTGCACATAGACCATCAAAGCATATATGTACTGCTCAGTTGACATTTATTCAAGAATGAAGAAGCACCAGAACTGTGAGCCATTCTGAGATGCCTGTGTCTCAGGATACTGATATCTAGGCAGACCCATGTGATTTCTTACTCATCTTCCATCTGACATCAGGAAAAGTGATTTTTTGACAAGGCACTATTTTAAGAACTCATTGAAATAAGAAGTAGTCATCATGCCTACCTGTCTCAAGTCCTTAGCTTAGTTCTTTTTCTTTTTTTAAAAAGATTTTATTTATTTATTTGACACAGAGAGAGATCACAGTTAGGCAGAGAGGCAGGCAGAAAGAGAGGAGGAAGCAGGATCCTCGCTGAGCAGAGAGCCTGACATGAGCCTCGATCCCAGGACCCTGAGATCATGACCTGAACCGAAGGCAAGAGGCTTTAACCCACTGAGCCACCCAGGAGCCCCCTTAGCTTAGTTCTTGCAATCTCATCAGAGATTACTGGATGATGGTAACTGAGCTAGTCTCTTGGAGAAATCAGAACTGTGAAAGGGAAATTGTTACAGGTAGTTAAAACATAGATTCAACATTTTAAGAATGCTTTGCTGTGAGATTCAGGGATAGAAGAATAAAATACTGTTCAGTAAGAGCTTGTAAGTGGACAAAATTTAGTAACATCCGGTTAAAAAAAAAAAAAAAAGAAGAAGCTTATGTTTCTACTGCTCTGTGTAAACTGGTAGAACTTTACATTAAGTCTCCAGCCCTGAATGGGGGAAACCTTTCTTCAAAGTGAGTAGGCCAGAGCAAGTAATTCAATCATAAGGTCTGAATTGGAAATGCAGTTACTAAACACAAGTCCTGATTATGCTGACAAGTGTGCAGCTGCCCAAGAAAATTCAGAGATAAGGTCAAGAAGATTTATCATGGCAATTTGATTTCAGAATCTTCAAGAGAGCACTTTTATTTTGGAAATTTCAAGTCTCTGATACGTACAGTGCAATAGGGAAGAGGTTATGACAGGGAGCTGTGCTGCCTCCTCTTTTATTTTTCCTTTTGATGCCTCTCAGGCTGTATTCTAATGATGAGTCAGATGGGCTCATTCTCCTGAGAAAGCCATTCAATTAGGAGGATACAGTAACCTTTGAAAAAAGATGAAATGCTGATGAGCCAACACAAGAATTAACATTTTAAAATTGCTTCTGTAACAGCTCACAACACTGGTAACAACAACAGTAATTACCGTTGTTATTTCAGAAAGCTGTTAGTTTCAGAGTGGGTGTGGAAAATCAAACAGGAGAATAAACTTCCTCTATTTGATTGACATTTTGGGAGGCAATTCTTTTTTACTCTAATCATCACCCTAGATTTATAGAAATCGTTTCTTCTGAACAATGCGCAAGGCCTAAGAACACATGAATTCTGTTAAAATGAAATTAAGGGAAAAAAAACCCTAATCCAAAGTCCTTAGCTACTGCAGCGTTATTCTGTCTGGCTCTATAGACACATGGAAAATAAATTACAAGATGTTTGAAAAGGCAAAATAAAAATATATTGTGCATCATGTTTTTGGTACAGAATGTTAATGTATTTTCAAATCAACATCATTTACTGAGGATATTTTTGTGTAGATACTGTAAATGAGAGGGTTGTTTTGTTTTGTTTTGTTTTGTTTTTTGGAGAGGGGGTGTTGCAGAGGGAGAATCTTAAGCAGGCTCCACACCCAGCATAGACCTGGACCCCGGGCTTGATCTCACAACCCTGAGATCATGACCTGAGCTGAAATTAAGAGTGAGATGCTTAACCACCTGAGCCACCCAGGTGCCCTGAAAGTATGGTAGCTTTAAGGATCATAACGCAGATAAGATCCCTGCCCTCTTGAAACTTGCCTTCCGTTGTCCTCTGACCACTTCACCCCTCCCCTCCTTTGGTATTCCCTAATCAACTGCCTCATTTTGAAGGCACTAATGCCAAGTATAACTGTTCACTCACAGATTTTTTTTTGTGTGTGGACCTGTTTCTTAAACTTCAGATGTATAGCTCCTTGATGACATCTTCACTGGGCTGATGATTTGGTACTTTTAACTAACTGTTCTATTGCATGGAGCACTGGGTATGGTGCATAAACAATGAATCATGGAATACTGAAAAAAGAAAATAAATTATTAAAAAAAACCACAACAGAACTTCTTTTCCTCTTACTATCCATGTCTCTCCCAGTCTAGTCTTCTTCCCTTCTCTATTCACAGAATGCTAACTTCATCCTGGCTGATCTGGCTAAAAATCTTCCATCCTTCTGTAATCCTTCTCCCTCCTTCTTTCCCTCATTCCATCTCACTGTATTTCCCGAAATCCAATCTAGAATATCTTCTGTTAATGGTAAACCTGAAATATATTTCCAGTCCTATGACTTCTGAATGTCATCTCTACTCTTAGGCTACATTAAGCCATCGAGTTTTCTTATCTGGAATATTATACTTACCCCTAGTTAATCTCACCTTCCAATGTTGACCCTTAGACTCTATTTTCCGACTCTATTTTGCTGTCTAGGCAGCAAAGACAATTAAAAAAAACATTTAGAATTTGATATAATCGTGGTCAAAACCCTCTTGTGATTTTTCCATCTTATTCTAGGTAACAGAGACCCAATAAAGACTTCACACATGGCTTGCTTTCACCCCTCCACTTTCAACTGTTACAGTGTCTACTGCTTCTCTGTTCACCTCCAACTCCAAGCACATCACCCCCAGATTTTGCACTTGGCCTTCTTTTTGTTTGGTATGTTCTTCCCCACAAATACCTGCACAGTTTGTCTTTCATTTTATTTAACTGTTGAAATTTTACTTCCTCAGAGCGACCTTCCCTGACCAAGCCATTTGGACTAACATTCATTTTCCTTCCTCTGCCTTTGAATTTTTCTTAGTATTTCTCATCCTTGCAATCATCTGTAATTATAGTTGATGTTCCATTATTCACAGATTACATATTTGTGAATTCTCCTCCTTGATAAAATAGATTTGTAATCCTCAAATCGATACTTGCGACATTTTCATGGCCATTCACAGAGATGTGCAAAGTGGTGAAAAATTGGAGTGCCTGATGCTTGCATGCCCTAGCTGAGATCAGACAAGGGATGCTCTGCTTTCTTACTTCAGCTCTCAGACCACAAAGAACTGCCCTTATATTCAGCTAGTGCCAGATTTTTCTCATGTTTATCTGTTCTTGGTGAGTTCACAGTTTAAAACAGCTCAAGTGGCTCTAGAATTCCTTAAAGAGAAATACCTGTGTTAGATAAGCTTTGTTTGGGCATGAGTTAGTGCTACTGGCCCTGAGTTCAATGTTAATGAATGAATAATACATATTAAATGAGGTGTTTCTAAACGGAAACACACATAAAGCAAGGTTATGTATTGATTGCTTGATGAAAATGTTGTGATCAGAAGCTTGCAGGTACCTAAGCTCTTTTCCCTTATTAATATCAGTTGTTCAGTATTCATTAATTCACTGTTGGCAGTGACTTTACAGAATGTACCTACTGCTTAATAATGAGAATTGATTGCATTTTGTTTGTTTATTTCACTCTCCATCAGCCTCTTCCGCCATGATATAAACTTATAAGCAAGGACTTTGTGTCTCCTTCCACATGTCCAATGAGTAGAACAGTGCCTGACACATAAAAGATGTTCAGTAAAGATTTAATGATGTAATCAAAGAGAATTCTGTGAAATACGATGTTAATATAGTGAGAAATTCAGTTGGCTGGGATAAAAACCTAATAGACATTGTGATACAGTCTCTGAAGGCAGTAAGCAGGGAGATGAGGTCAAGCTATCATTAGGCATGCTGGTGTCATTTGGCCTGAGAGCTACCAGGGGAAGACTAAGTCAGTCTTGAGAAGCAGTGAGGAAAGAGTATTCTCGGTGGGGAGACTAACAAGTGAAGATACACTGTGAGAGTGATGGCTGCAGAGATTGAACAACAAAATGAGGATAGTATGAGCAGTGGGCAGAATGGCGAAGATAAGCTAGAAGAAGTAGACCGATGCTAGATCAGGAAGATATTTTGTATTTTATTTTTGTATTTTATTTCTTTTAAAGATTTTATTCCTTTGTTTGATAGAGAGACACAGCACAAGCAGGGTAAAAAGCAGAGGTACAGGGAGAAGCAGCAGGGAGCCTGATGCAGGGCTCGATCCCAGGACCCCAGGATCATGATCTAAGCCGAAGGCAGGCACCTAACTGACTGAGCCACCCATGTGCCCCGACACTTTGTATTTTAAATATTCTAAGAAAACAAGCAATACAGGGATATATTTTAAGCAAAATAAATTGATAAATTTGATAAATTTCATTTATACCCCAAAGAAAAGAGAAGGGGGAAACTGATTAGTCAATTAATGGGCTTAGTTTTTAATTACCATATATTCTGTAATTGCCAAATAACTACACAAGGGTGGGGGTCTTAGCTGATTCAAGTTCCTGTACAGGTGGCCACAGGGCTGCTGCTGCTTTCGTTTCTTATAGATGGACTCAAGGGAACCACATGGGAATTTCCGGGGCACAGCTTGTAGCTTTGACCACAGAGTATTTCTGCCGGGAGCCAGCCCCAGCAACAGTTAGGGTCCGAGGATGAGGGAAGGCGTCGGTGCTTTTTCAAAGTGAGGAGACCAAACTTCAAAGATGGTGTAGGGATCTCCTGAAAACACTGTTCTCAGGGCTCTTTATTTATAGAGAGTTACATGTTTTTTCAGGTGGAAACCATATGAACAAAGAATTTCTTTAAGTGATGAATCATCAATTTTGAGTGGCAATAGTGATAATAGTATTTTTAGAGGGTCCATGCAAAAACAAGATGTGCTCATTATATCCTAATTTATCAAATGATTGATCATAGGCAGGCATGTCCTGAGCAACAGATGGTTCCTGCAAACCCCTATCTCATTAGAATTTTACTACTCCCTAGCATAGGGAGGTGAGTGAGGGGTCACACAAACAGGAGGTTGCAATATCTAAGCTATTTATGTTAGTAAAGGTTTTACTAAGTTTTAAAGCAAGTATGTTGTGCCCCCACAATCCTACAATTATTAAGCTTCATAAGGATTGGCATGGCTCTCCACGCCTTGGATGAGCTCTTGTCCAGGTGCACGTCCCAGGGACACAAAGGACATAGTGCCCCGGCCCACAGGGCACATTCATGGGTACCTCCACCAAAGTTTTTGGTGGCTTGCAGCATGGTGGTGGTGGGGGGGCGGATCACACCGCCCCCGACATATTCCCTATTTGGAAAGGCCCTCTTCAAACACGGGTGCTGATTTTGGAGAAGCTATGAAGAGACAAACTGGGAA
>PITA01006238.1:14614-71265 GCA_004023965.1 Spilogale gracilis
TTTTTTTTTTTAAAGATTTTATTTATTTGACAGAGAGAAACACAGCCGGAGAGGGAACACAAGCAAGGGGAGTGAGAGAGGGAGAAGCAGGCTTCCCGCCGAGCAGGGAGCCCGATGTGGGGCTCGATCCCGGGTCTCCGGGATCATGACCTGAGCCGAAGGCAGTCGCTTAACCAACTGAGCCACCCAGGCGCCGCCGGGATTATTGTAAATTCTTATAATGAGTTTTGTAGTGAACTAGTAGTGAAGTGTGTATGCAAGAAAAAAAATGCCTCCATAATGGATTTCTCCAGATGTCCATGTTTAAAAAATGTTATTTAAGAATAAATGAGTTTGGATTTTCATTAGGTTAGCTGGTTGTTGTTAACGTTGACATTTCCTGGCTGGAGAGTCTCTGTGGTGAGAGTGCTCATTTCGTTTGCTGCTAGAAAAGTCAATGGCATAAGGAATGTTCCATAAGTTTAACTTATAAAAAGAACTCTTATTATTTTGTTGCAGTCATTGTTTTTTAAAGATTCATTTATTGATTTGCGAGAGAGAATGAGAAAGTGCATGTGTGTGAGTGGGAAGAAGGGCAAAGGGAAAGAATCTTTGAGTAGATGCCTGCTCAGCCTGGAGCCCTAGGTGGGGCCTGATCCTACAACCCTGGGATTATGACCAGAACTGAATCCAAGAGCTGGATGCACAACTGACTGAGCCATCCAGGGACCCCAAGAACACTTAATTTTAGTGGCCTCTCCCATTACTTTGCAAAGAATGCTGATACAGAATCTGTACTCAAAGTACCATCATCAACTATTAATGTCTACATAGTTACCCCTCTCCATCTAAATGTGCCACAATTTGGTCATCTCTTAAACTATCCTGGGAAAATAACCTCTGCTGGATTGACATGATGTACTGAAAGGAGCACAGAATTAATACCAGTCAGAACTGATTGCAGTTCCTTGTTATATCATTTCTTATTTATTTATTTATTTATTTATCTATCTATCTATTTATTTATTTATTTTATTTTTTAAAGATTTTATTTATTTGACAGAGAGAAACACAGCCAGAGAGGGAACACAAGCAGGGAGAGTGAGAGAGGGAGAAGCAGGCTTCCTGCTGAGCAGGGAGCCCAATGTGGGACTCGATCCCGGGTCTCTAGGATCATGACCTGAGCCGAAGGCAGTCACTTAACCAATTGAGCCACCCAGGCGCCCCTATTATATCATTTCTAACAACAGGTACTTTAAAAAGTGTATCAACATCACTACTTGGTGCTATACAAAGAGAGTAATGATATCTATATTCCATGGAGATAAAATAAAATCAAGGATATAAGTGCATAGCATATGGACTTGGTAAACATTAGCTCTCTTTTAATTCCTACTTCCTACTATCTAGGGAAGACCATTTGTTTCAAATGCACAACTGCCATTTTTAACTTACTCCCTTCATGGGCCATTCTTAGAGTTGAAGGCTTACTTCTGCTGCTATTTTCCCTCATGGATTAACATTCTATCCCTGTCTAGCTGTCCTCACTCATTTTCTATAACATCTGTTTATTATTGAGCACCACACCTCTTATGAGTGTTGAAGCCAGGAGACCGTTGTCTTCAGGTACTGCCCTTCACTTGATATCAGTTCAGATCTCCTTCATCTACCTCTAAAGAGATCTCCCATGAAGGGACTCAATTTTTATCAGAACCAGGAATCTGATAAATATAAAATATCAGGAAATTAATGTGTTGTCTCTCCCAGAGAGATCCGTAAACTTTAAAATGGGTTTTCTATGACAGAAAATGTGTTAAAACAAAGATAATAAATTTAAGTATTTTATGTGTTAGGAAAGAAATAATAGGTATTTGCAAATCTGGGTAGATCATGGCTTATTTCATATTCCATCTCTCCACATAATTTTATTGACAACTTCTGGGTACCAGTTATAGACTAAGCAGCCCTAGATTCTAGAAAAGAGACTGTGACCTTTGTAATCACTAAGGGATAGAAAATGGGCAAGAATTTGATTTTTTTTTCAGTGTTCGGGCAGTGGTTATCACATAAATGGAAAATATTACATAATGATAAGATCTGGAAGATCAACTCTGAAATGATGAGAGACGGTTTCGTGGGGGAAGGTGCATTTGAAATTTGCCTTAATGAATGGAAACATTTAAGTTAATACAGATTAGGAGGGAGAGAACTTTATGAATAGCAGTAACTTATGAAAATGAATCAAATATGTTCAGAAAATGAAAAACAGTTCAGGGTGGCTGAGTTTAGAGTATGTGTGTGTATGGGACAGACCTGAGCCAGATTTCAGTGGTTTTGAATGTATGCATTGGTGTTTATTGGTTAAAAGAACAGTAAAGGACTAACTTGAAAAAAAGAAAATTATTAGAACAGTGTTTTAAAAAATCTAGCATTTACATATAGGTTTCACTGGAGTTGGGAAAGAATAGATCGGGAGCATCTCCTAAAGGGCTATTATTAGCATAAGACAGGGGCATGTAGGACCTGAGTTTAGATAATAAGGGTTGTAATGTAAAGGGAGTTTTACTGTAATGGGAGACTGTAAAAGGGTTTGTGAATTATTCTTAGTTGCAAATATATTTTGGTCTATACTTGCATGTTGAAATAAGTGCCAGACTGAAGGTATGGGACATTCCACTTGGATGTGGGACAACCACAGGGGGGAAGTGAATTTATGATACCAAATGAAAACCATCACCAACAAAACTTGTTGACATTTAATATTTTCAATGTGGTTGAATTGTGAGTAAAAAAAAAAAATTGCTTCCCATATCTGAAATAGTACATTAAATTTATGTTACAGAGAAGGAGTGAAAAGGCCATCAGTCACCGAGGTAAAATATGCATGTCAGGAAAGTGTGCATTGGGTGCCATTTTATCACATTTCTCTACATGTTTGTAGGTCAGGTGAAATGATTTATCAGCTCACGCTAAATTGCCAATTCTCAGATAATGTGTATCTCCAACTAGATCATTTGAAAGGATTTATCTCCTGTAGAACACTACATACAAAGTGGCATTGTTTTTCTTCTGTGATTCTGCTTGCAGAGGAGACATTAAATACACAAAACTATTGATTTTCTTGTTTCACAAATGCTTCCAAAGCTCTTAACTTGACCTTATCCAACCAAGTGCAACCATTTTACATTTGTCAATGATCACAGGCAATTGCAGAACATTTTACTGACTGACTCTTCCTTTTCTCTTGCCTTTTTTATATGATCAGTACTTAAATTTGGACCAATGTAGAAAGGAGAATATGAAAAACTGAGTTTCAGTTATCTAGACTTATTTCTGGCAGATTCTGAACTTCACTGAATCTTCAAATCTACCAATATGGTATATTCTTTTACTTATTTTGATCATTTTTTATTTCTTTTTTCAACATTTTGTAGTTTCCAGCACATAAATTCTGTACATGTTTTCTTCCATTTATAACAAAATATCTTGAAATTATTTTAAATGAGATTATTTATTAAATATCAGTATATAATCATATATGATTAATTGTGTTGAACTTCCATCTCGTGACCTTACTAAATTCAGATTAGTTCTAGAAGTTTCTTTTTGGTAGATTTGTTGAAATTTTCTAGGTAGACAATGTCATCTGTGAATAGGTATGCCTATTTTTTTCTGATATGTATTCCTTTTATTTCTTTCTCTTGACTTATTGTTAGGCTGGCACTTCTCATAGAAAGTTCATTAGTGATAGTAAGAATGTACAACCTTGCCTCGATACTGATAATAGGAAAAAATGTTAAGTCTTTTACAACCAAGGATGATGCTAGCTGTAGGTTTTGTTTTTGCATAGATGTTCTTGATTTTTTTTTTTTTAGGAGTTATAGTTTAAAATTTTTGTCATAGATGTTGAATTGTCAAAGGTTTTTTTTAAATCACAGGCTGATGGGATTATATAGTTTTTCTCCTTTTAGACTATTAATGTGGTAGATTTAATTGATTTTTTAAAATTTAAATTCAATTAACCAACATATAGTATATCATTAATTTCAAATGTAGAATGCAGTAATTCATCAGTTGCATATAACACCCAGTGCTCATTATATCACGTGCCCTCCCTAATGCCCGCCACCCAATCCCCCCCGCCCCCTCCCCCTGCCTACCTCCCCTCCAGTAACCCTTAGTTTGTTTCCTACAGTTAAGAATCTCTGATGGTTTGTCTCCCTCTCTGATTTCTTCCCATTGCATTTTCCCTCCCTTCCTCTATGATCCTCTGCTGTTTCTTATATTCCACATAAAAGTGAGACCATATGATAATTATCTTTCTCTGATTGACTTATTTCACTCAGCATAATACTCTCCAATTCTATCCATGTTGATATAAATGGTAAATATTCATCTTTTCTGATGACTGAGTAGTATTCCATTAGGTTACATTGACTTTTGAATGTTGAATTAGTCTTGCTTTCTTGGATAAACTCTACTTGATTGTCGTGTATTGTATTTATATGTTGCTTAATTTGATTCGCTTATATTAGGTTGAGGACTTTGACATCTCTTCATAAGATAATATTCTCCTGTAGCACTATTTTATTGTACCCTTTGGAGTGGTTTTGGTATCATTAATTTTGGCCTCATTTTATGAGTAAGTAGTATTCCCTTGTTTAAGACTGGTTCCCTTGTTTAAGAACTGATATTTCTTATTAACAATTGATAGAATTCACCAGTGAAACTGTCTGGGCCTGAAGATTCCTATTTTAGCAGGATTTTAACCATCATTTCAGTATATTTAACAATTACAGGACAATTCAGGTTATCTAGGGTATCTTGAGTGATTTGGGGCCATTGGTGGTTTTCAAGGCATTGGACTATTTCATCTAAATCATCCAGTGTACAGAGTTATTTTAGTGTTCTTTCATTATGGTTTTAGTATTTTTAGGCTCTCTAGTAGTAGTCTGCTTTCAATTCTCATAGAAATAATTTGTATTTTTTCTTTGGTTAGTCTTGTTTAAGATTTATCAATTTTATCAGTCTTTTTTCAAGAATGTATATTTCATTTATCAATTTCATTAGTTTCTACACTTCATTGTTTTGTTCTTCTTGCTTTGAATTCATTTGGCTCTACTTTTTTCTTATTTTTTAAGATAAAATCTGAGATTTTTACTTTGCTAGGCACAGAGACACCTGCTGAGGGCAGCTAACCAAGACATTGGCTGTTTAGCCTGCTTTGTTCCAAATTCCACACCCCTGTGGTTGCCATTCTGGGTGAAACCTGCATCATTCCCAGCATGGTGAGACCTGCCCGCAGAAGATCAGTGCAGGTGCTCACCATACTAGGTCACAAAAGCTTAAAGTTTTTAACAGCCAGCCTGGGTAAGGTTGAGCCCAAAGCACTCTGTGCTGCTCCAGGCAGGCAAATAACCTGGAGACATCATGAAAACAGTGATCAGAAAAATGCCTAGGATGCACAAGAGAAAACAATTTGCTCTTCTGCGAGGGTTCTCTGAGAGCAGCAAGCATGGACTCCCTTCTCCAGGAACAAAAGAGAAGGCTGGTGCCATTTCCCTCCCCCAACTCAGCAAAAACCAACTTAAGTAAATAGCACAGTGCGAACACTCATTGCCTAAGCTGCTTACACGGAGTCCTGCCCCTGTGCTCCACGGGTACAGCTTTTCTTGGGCCAGTGTGCCTAAGAACAATGTGCTCGGCCCTTTCTCCAGAAGACTGGCACAAATACTTGCACATAGCACATCTACTGATTATAGAATTCTGCAAAGCTTTAGTTCTAGTGAAAATAGCATCGGGTGTCATTTAATAAGCAGACCAGACCAGAACACATCTGGTTACAACTCACCACTCTGTGGTCAAAGTCCAAACCCTGACCACTGCAGGCAAGGCAAACCTCTGCAGAGGTCTGACCCTAGGGATAGAGCAGCCAAACTGAGCAGCAGAGTGCATGTAGCACAGACCAGATGCTTCATGTAGCATCAGGCCTTGGACACTATATGACTTGTCTTCATTAAGCCATTACTCTCAGGAACAGAAAACTTAACAGGATTTTCTAACTCACCAAAGAAGAAAGAGACCAGGATGAAATGCCATGACAGAAAATTTCATTCCAAACAAAAGAACAAAAAAGGGTCATGGTCAGAAATCTAATTGAAACAGGTAGAAGTAATATGCCTGATGCAGATTTTAAAACAACAATCATAGGAATACTCACTAGCCTTAAAAAAAGTGTGGAAGACATCAGGGAGACCCTTACTGCAGAGATAAAGAACTGAAAAATATAATCAGTAAATGAAAAATATAATAACTGAGATTAGAAACCGACTGGATGTAATGACTACAAGGATGAAACAATCAGAGGAATGAATAAGTGACACAGAAGATAGAATTATGGGCAGTAATGAAACTGAACAAAAGAGAAAGAATGGAGCAAAAGAGTAGACTTAGGAAACTCAATGACTTCTTAAAATGTAATAACATTCATATCATAGGAGTCCCAGAAGAAGAGATAAAAGAGGGCAGAAGGCTTATTTGAGGAAACAAGAGCTGAGAACTTCTCCAGTCTGGAGAAAGAAACAGAGATCCAAATCCAGGAGGCAAAGAGAACTCCCACCAAAATCAACAAAAGCAGGATGACACCAAGGCATAATAGAGTTAAATTTACATTAATAGTGATAAAGAAAAAATTCCTAAAAGCATCAAGACAAAAGAAGTCCCTACATAAAAGGGAAAAGCCTTAAGTCTAGCAGCAGATCTTTCCACAGGAACTTGGCAAGCCAGAAGAAAATGTCCTGATATATTCAGTGTGCTGAATGGGAAAATCTGTAGCCAGGAATACTCTACCCACAAAGCTATCATTCAGAACAGAAGGAGAGATAGAGTTTCCCAGAAAAACAAAAACTAAAAGAGGTTGTGACCATTAAACCCGCCATGCAAGAAATATTAAAGGGACTCTTTGAGTGGGAAGGAAAGACCAAAAGTCTAGACTAGAAAGGAAGAGAGATAATCTCCAGAAACAATGGCAAAACAAGTAATAAAATGGTACTAAATACATAACTGTCTATAATTATTCTGAATACAAATGGCCTAATCACACCAATCAAAAGACATAGGGTGTCAGAATGGATAAAAAGTTCCATCTATATGCTGCCTCGAAGAGACTCACTTTAAACTCAGTGACTCCTGCAGTTTGAAGGTTAGGGGATAATGAAACATTTGTCATGCAAATGGACATGAAAAGAAAGGTAAAGTAGCAATAATCAGACAAACTAGATTTTAAACTAAGAACTGTAACAACAGATGAAGAAGGGCACTATATCATAATAAAGGGGTAATAAATGAAGCCTAAAGCCAGCAGGAGAAGGAAAATAATAAATATTAGAGCAGAAATAAATGATAAAGAAACAAAAAACCCCAGAACAGATCAATGTAATCAGGAGCTGTTTCTTTGAAAAATTAATAAAATGGATAAACCTCTAGCCAGACTTACCAAAAAGAGAAAAGAAAGGACCCAAGTAAATAAAATCACAAGTGAGGGGAGAAATAAAAACCAGCTCTACAGAAATACAATAATAAGAGAATATTATGAAGAATTATATGCCAAGAAATTGGACAATCTGGAAGCAATTGATAAATTCCTCAAAACATAAAATACCAACCTTTATTTCTTAATAGAACACTTGGACAGACTAATACAACGAAGAAATTGAATCAGGAATCAAAATCTCCTAATAAACAAAAATCCAGGGACAGATGGCTTCATAGGGGAATTCTACCAAACATTTAAAGAAGAGTTAATACTCACTCTGCTCTATTACAAAAAATAGAAAAGGAAGGAGAACTTCCAAACTCATTCTATGAGAGCAGCATTATCCTGATTCCAAAACCAGACAAAGACTCCACTAATAAAGAAAATGACAGGCCAGTATCCCCGAAGAGCATGGATGCGCAAATTCTCAACAGGATACTAGTCAACCAAATCCAACAGTACATTAGAAGAATTCTTCATCAAGATCAAGTGGGATTTATTCCTGGGCTGCAGGGCTGATTCAGTATTTGGAAATCAATCAGTGTTATACACCGCATTAGTAAGAGAAAGGATAAGAAGCACAATATCCTCCCAGTAGATAGGGAAAAAATCTTGGCAATATACAGCACCCTTTCTTGATAAAAACCCTCAATGAAGTAGAGATAGAGGAAACATAACTCAACATCATAAAGGTCATATATGACAAACTCACAGCTAATATCATTCTCAATGGGAAGAACCAAGAACTTTTCCTCTATGGTAGAAACAAGTCAGGGGAGGCGCCTGGGTGGCTCAGTTGGTTAAGCGACTGCCTTCGGCTCAGGTAATGATCCCGGAGACCCGGGATCAAGTCCCACGTCGGGCTCCCTGCTCGGCAGGAAGCCTGCTTCTCCCTCTCTCACTCCCCCTGATTGTGTTCCCTCTCTCGCTGTGTTTCTCTCTGTCAAATAAATAAAATCTTAAAAAAAAGAAAAAAAAAGTCAGGGATGTCCGTTTTTATCAATGTTATTTAACATAGGGCTAGAAGTCCTAGCCTCAGCAATCAGACAACAAAAAGAAATAAAAGGTTTCCAAATCAACAAGAAAGAAGTAAAACTTTCACTGTTTGCAGATGACATGATATTCTATATAGAAAACCCAAAAGACTCTACCAAAAAATTGCTAAAACTGATACATGGATTTAGTAAAGTTTCAGGCTACAAATTCAATGTACAGAAGCCTATTGCATTTCTATAGACCAGTAATGAAGCAGCAGAAGGAGAAATCAAGGATCCAATCCCATGTACAATTACAATTATACCAAAACCCCTAAGATACCCAATAATAAACCTAATCAAAGAGGTAAAAAGTCCGTATTCTGAAAACTATAGAACATTTGTGAAGGAAAATAAAGATGACACAAAGAAATGGAAAAACATTCCATTCTCTTAGGTTGGAGGAGCAAATTATGTTAAAATGTCTGTACTACCTGAAACAATCTACACATTTAATGCAATCTGTATCAAAATGCCACCAGTGTTTTTCACACAGCTAAAGCAAACAAACAAAAAAAGTTGTGTGGGAACTACAAAAGAGCCTGAAAAGCCAAAGTAATCTTGAAAGAGAAAAGCAAAACCAGAGGCGTCACAAGTTTGATCTTCAAGTTGTATTCCAAAACTGTAGTGATCAAAACAATATGGTACTGGCACAAAAACAGACACATAGATCAGTGGGATAGAATAGAAAACCCAGAAGTGGATTCAGAGTTATAGGGTCAGCTAGTCCTTGACAAAGCAAGAAAGAATATCCAATGGAAAAAAGACAGTCCCTTCAACAAATGGTGCTGAGAAAACTGGACAGCAAAATGCAAAACAATGGAACTGGACAACTTTATTACACCATACAAAATATTCAAAATGGACAAAATTCTTAGATGTGAGACAGGAAACCATCAAAATGATAGAGGAGAACACAGACTGTAACCTCCTTGACATTGGCTGGAGCAACTTCTTAATATTTATGTCTCCTGAGGCAAGGGAACAAAAGCAAAGATAAACTATTGGGAGTTCATAAAAATAGAAGGCTTCTGTACAGTGAAGGAAACATCAACAAAACTGAAAGGTAGCCTTTGGAATGGGAGAAGATATTTGCAAATGACATATGTGATAAAGGGTTATTATCCAAAATATATAAAGAACTTATAAAACTAAAGATACAAAAAAGAAATAATCCAAATACAAAATAGGTAGAAGACATGAATAGATATTTTTCAAAGAACATAAAGGTTTTAATAAGTACATGAAAAGTTGCTCTGCATCACTTATCAGGGAAATACAAATCAAAACTACAGTGAGAGACTACCTCATACCTGTCAGAATGGTTAAAAACAACACAAGAAATAGCAGCTGTTGGCAAGGATGTGGAGAAAGGGGAACTGTTGGGAATGTACACTGGTGCAGCCACTTTTGGAAAACAGTATGGAGGTTCCTCAAGAGTTGAAAATAGAACTACCCTACAACCCAGCAAATACTAGGTATTTATCCAAAGGATAAAAAAATACTGATTCTAAGGGAAACATATACCCCAATCTTCATAACAGCATTATCAACTGTAGTGAAATTATGAAGAGCCCAAATGTCCATTGACTGATGAATGGTTAAAGAAGATGTGGTAGGTGTGTGTGTGTATGTGTGTGTGTGTGTGTGTGTGTGTGTAATGGAATATTACTCAGTCATCAAAACAATGAAATCTTGTCATTTGCAATGATGGGGATGGGGCTATACACACACACATAAACACACACACACACACATATATATACACACCCATATATACATACATATACATATATACACATACATATATACACATATGCACACACATATATACACACATATAGATACATAATGGAATATTAATAAATCATCAAATACAATGAAATATTGCCATTTTCAATGTTGGCGAATGGACCTAGACAGCATTATGTTAAATGAAATAAATCTGTCAGAGAAAGACAGATACCATGTGATACCAGTCATGGATTTAAGAAACAAAATGGATGAATATGGCAGCGGAAAGAAAGAGAGGCAAACCAGGAGATATGCTTTTTTTTTTTTTTTTTAAGATTTTATTTATTTTACAGAGAGAAACACAGCCAGAGAGGGAACACAAGCAGGGGGAGTGAGAGAGGGAGAAGCAGGCTTCCTGCCGAGCAGGGAGCCCAATGTGGGACTCGATCCTGGGTCTCCAGGATCATGACTTGAGCCGAAGGCAGTTGCCCCAACCAACTGAGCCACCCAGGTGCCCCTCTTTTTCTTTTGTTTTGTTTTTTATACTTTTTGTTTTTTTAAGATTTTATGTATTTATTTGAGAGAGATCACAAGAGGGTTAGAGGACACAGGAAAAGGGAGAAGCAGGTTCCCCGCTGAACAAGGAGCCTGATTGGGGCTTGGTCCCGGGACCCTGGGATCATGACTTGAGCCCAAGGCAGACACTTCATGACTGAAGCGCCCAGGTGAACCCAGAAAATAGACTACTAAAAATTGAGAACAAACTGAGGGTTATTGGATGGAAGGTGGGAGAAAGAATGGGTTAAATTGGTGATGGGTATTACAGAGGGCATTTTCGATGAGCACTGGGTGTTATATGCAATGATGAATCACTAAATTCTATATTTGAAATTAGTACATTGTATATTAATCAACTAGAACTTGAAAAACTTGAAAGAAAAAAATTAGATTATGTCTTTGAAAACTTCCCCCCCTCCCTCAGCTTTGCTGTGGTATAATTAACAAATAGAAGTGGTATATATTTAAGTAGCACAAATGGATATTTTGATAATTGTGTACATTGTGAAATGATTACCACTGTTAAGCTGGATAAGGTGTCACTTTAGTTCCCTCTTTTTTTTCTTGTAGGGAGACTATTTAATATTGATATTTCTATCAAACTGCAGGTATGCAATATTGCTAACTGTAACCACCATGTTGTAAAATAGATCTCCAGAGTTCTTTCATCTTGTGTAACTTTGTACCCTTTGACCAATATATTTCCATGTCCTCCATCTCTTTCTTTTCTTTTCTTTTTTTTAAGATTTTATTTATTTATTTGACAGAGAGAGATCACAAATAGGCAGAGAGGCAGGCAGAGAGAGAGGAGGAAGCAGCTCCCTGCTGAGCAGAGAGCCTGATGTGGGCCTCGATCCTGACCTGAGCTGAAGGCAGAGGCCACTGAGCAACCCAGGCGCCCCATCCCTTTATTTTATAATAGAAGCTTTGTTGCTATTAAATTCTTCCTATTTACTGCTTTATTAGTATCCCACAAATTTTGACATACCTTACTTCTACATTTGTTTAGTTAAAAATATTTTCTAATAACTCCTGAGACTTTTCACACTGACCCACAGATTATTTAGATATATGTTGCTTAATTTCCAAATATTTTGAGGTTTCTTTTATCTTTTTATAACTGATTTCTAGGTTAGTTTCATATACTCAAAAAACATACTTTGTATGGTGTCAAATTTTTTATACTTTTTAAAGTTTATGGCCCAAAATGTGTTCTATTTTGGTAGATATCTCATGTGTAATTAGAAAAAAAAATGTGTATTTTGCTGTTAGTTGGATGTTCTATAAGTGTCAATTAAATCTTCGTGGTTGATGTTCAGCTCTATACTTTTGCTAATTTTCAATTTATTGCTCTTGATTATGGGAAGAGAAATGTTGAAGTCTCCAACTATAATTACAGATTTGTCCATTTCTCTTTTCAGTTCTTTCAATTTCTGCTTCATGTATTTTGAAACTCTGTTATTAGGTGGATACACATTTGACATTGCTACCTATTTTTTTTTTATACGATGTTTCTCCTTATCCTATTTAACTTCCTTTGCACTAAAATCTACTTTGTCTTCTATTGATATAGCCAGTACAGCTGTCTCTTTGCTTTAGATATTACTATTTAATTTTTGTCATCACTTACTGTTTAAAGTGTAAATATTAAAGACTAATTTTTTCATTGATCTCTGTTTGTTTTTTTTTTAAGATTTTTTATTTATTTGTCAGAGAGAAACACAGCCAGAGGAGGAACCCAAGCAGGGGGAGTGAGAGAGGGAGAAGCAGGCTTCCCGCTGAGCAGGGAGCCCGATGTGGGACTTGATCCTGGGTTTCCAGAATCATGACCTGAGCCGAAGGCAGTCGCTTAACCAACTGAACCACCCAGGCACCCCTGATCTCTGTTTTAACTGCTCAGAGATAGGATTTCATTATTGCAGTTATAATTTTTCTTTACTCCTAAAATTTGCAAGGATTTTTTGGTTTCTATCATTTGATACTAAATGTTAATTGTATTGAATATAATTTTTAGAATACTATTTCTATTTTGGAGAATCTATTGTAATTTTTGATAAATGTGTAGTCAATTTTAGTGTATATGTAATAGTTGAAACAATGGAAACAATGTTTTCTTATTTCAGGATATATATATATATATCCATCAGATAAACTATCTGCTTATTCATCCCTTCTGTAACTTTAAAAAAAAATATTTGTTTAAGAGAGAAAGAGAGCACATGAGAGAGAACACGAGTAGGAGGGAGGGATCCTTCTCATGCAGGGAACCTGACATGGGCTAAATCCCAGGAACCCAGGCTCATGATCTGAGCCAGAAGCAGATGCTTAACTGATTGAGCTATCTAGGTGCCTCTACATTGTAATGTTTTGATAGGCCGTTGTTGCTTAGAATAAAGTCATTAAGTTCTTCCCCCTTGCATCTATATGATGAAGTTCTGGCCAATGGGATAAAAGCATGTCCTCCATCAGTTAGGAGGAACTTCCTGAAGAGATAGATGTTAGGCATTATTGGCTTGTTTTCCTCAATTTTTCTACTCTATAACTTGGAATATAATAATATTGCTGATCATTTTATCATCCAAATTCCATCTTGGGTCGTAAGAATATGGGTCACTCCTTTATGATAGTGGAAGAGAATACCAAAGGAAATGTGGGTCTCAGAACTTTGTGGAACAAAGTAATATCCTAGGCCTGGATCAATCAACCATATTTAAATATATATATAAAATACAGATTCTTATTTTGCTTAAAGTATTATTATTTTAGGTTTTCTGTTGCTTACCTAAACCTAATTCCAGTTACAGCCTTATGGTATTTTGTTTTTCTATATCTTCATTTTTAATATATTTGATATATCATGGTGGTAGATATCACTACCTTATGAGCTTATGTGTGGAGTTTTTATTGAGCATCTGTAAATATTTTCTTTTGTTCTCCTCATTTAACCTATTGATAAATCGTGACCTTATGTCTTGTCCACAACAGTTAGCTTTTCATCACAGATCACTTTAAAATAGACTCCTTGGGGGTGCCCAGGTGGCCCAGTTGGTTGTGTCTGACTATTGATTTTGGCTCAGGTCGATCTCAGAGTCTTGAGATTGAGCTTGGAGCTGGGCTTCATGCTGGGCGTGGAGTCTGTTGAAGATTCTCTCTTCCTTTCCCTCTGCCCTTCCCACCCCCTATCCCTCCCTAAAAAAATAAAATTAATTAAAGAAAGGAAGGAAGGAAGGAAGGAAGGAAGGAAAGAAAGAAAGAGAAAGAAAGAGAAAGAAAGAGAAAGAAAGAGAAAGAAAGAGAAAGAAAGAGAAAGAAAGAGAAAGAAAGAGAAAGAAAGAGAAAGAAAGAGAAAGAAAGAGAAAGAAAGAGAAAGAAAGAAAGAAAGAAAGAAAGAAAGAAAGAAAGAAAGAAAGAAAGAAAGAAAGAAAGAAAGAAAGAAAGAAGGAAAAGAAAGAAAGAAGGAAAAGAAAGAAAGAAAGATCGGTTCCTTGTTTTCTCATTGAAATCTTCACACACGCCCCTCCCCCCCCCACCACCCGACTCCATTCTCTATCTGGAAGTTCCTTTGTGCCTTTGCCATTCCTGAATGTTAACATCTTTGCTTTATTTCATATTCTATACTAGTTTCAACATGAGTTTCTAGATTCTCTCTCGCCCATAAGTGAGAAGAGAAAATTATTGCTCAAAGGAAGTGCCTTGGCTTGGGAGGCAGTTACATCACTTTACCTGTTATGGTGCTCCAAACGAACTGCGATAAATCAAAAGCACTGGGTTATATCCACCATGTTTTAAAGACTTAGAAGAATAGTTTTAGGTGAGTTACTTTATTACCTTGCAGTAAAACATGTGCAACTTATGACCTATGAATATTTTAGTTTCTTAGAGCAATTACATTCAACCGAGGCCTTCGTTTTTTTCTCCCATCAAATCACTTTTGAAGTTTTGCAAGTATACATTTGCAGTCAACCCTTCTTAAAGTCTATGGTGTAGGGATTAGAATTGTGATAATGGCTAGTGAGAGCAACAAATAGCTGAATTCTCAAATCCCTCACTATTCCTATTTTTCTGTGCCTGAAGTAATGGACTCCAAGCACCAATAATATTAGCCAGTTCTGGGGAAAGCTCCACCTTTCCAGTACCCTTAAGACGAAACTGTTGGATGGTAGGTAAAGGAGAAAGACTCTGGAAAAAAAAAAAAAAAGGAATTTAAAAATAGTAATCACAAAGCACAAAGAGTATCCGTTTTATAAAGATCTTAGTTAAAGGCCGTCTGGGTGGCTCAGTTGGTTAAGCGACTGCCTTCGGCTCAGGTCATGATCCAGGAGACCCGGGTTCGAGCCCTGCGTTGGGCTCCCTGCTCTGTGGGGAAGCCTGCTTCTCCTTCTCTCACTCCCCCTGCTTGTGTTCCCTCTCTAGCTGTGTTTCTCTCTGTCAAATAAATACATAAAATCTTAAAAAAAAGATCCTAGTTAAAATATAACCCCACAGTTTTATTTGAATACAAACTGATTAAAAAATAAATTTGTATATTTGCGCATTATTGACCCGTTTTATCATTTCTTCCCAAAGAGTATGTACTAGTTTCCTATGGCTGTTGTAAGAATTTACCTCAAAATGGTTTGCTTAGAAAGAACAGATATGTACTGTCTCCAAGTTTTGGAGGCTAGAAATTCAGGATCAAAGTATCAATATGATTGGTTTTCTCTGGAGGTTCGGTGGGAGTGTCATTCCATGTCTCTCTGCCAGCTTTTGGTGGCCTGCAATTCTTGGAATTCCTTGGCTGCCAGAGGCCCGCTCCGGCTGAACCAGGAGTCCCTGAAGGAAGGACGGTGTCGGCGAATGAGAGAGCCCCGAAGATTCTTCTCCGATCACCTGCCAGGCATCTCTGCCTTGCCGGCTTTCAGTGTCTTTATTTATAGGCAACAAGTTAAGGATTCTCATAAATGAATTTTTTTTTTTTTTTTTTTTTACAGAGAATGATTTTTGACTACACAGTGTCTTTGTTAGAGAAACATAGTGCTTTTGTGAAACATAGTGCTCTAATCGGTGAAACATGTTTTTGCAGGTGCACATATCTACAATTTAGAGTTAACTCCTTTAACCAAACCAAGGACATGTTATTCAGTGAGGTTTTCTTTTTACATTTGGTGCCTAGACGATAAAGGTAGACTAATGATATGGTGTTCTTTAAGTAGGTCTTACAAACAAGACGGCAATTGAAAGGCTTAGATGAGTTGTGTACAAAGTTTTAGCTACATTATTAATACAATGACCAAAAGTCAGTCTGTTTGGCATCAAGGAGAAAGATGACTTATTTTGCAAAGGTAAAAGCACTTGCTCAAGCCTCTTTTCTATGACTGGTTGCAGAACTCTTTATTTATGGATCCTTTGTGTGCGTGGTAATGTTCTTGTTAGTACAGTTTTATTTCTTATATTAAGCTCTTTATTTAACCATTCAAGAACCTTGAGAATCTCCTTCACAGAGCTGCTGGAAATTTAAAGGGAAAATGTAAAAAGTACACTCTTAAGGACTGTAAGGGAGTCTCGGTTCGGTTTATAGCATCCTGAGGCCCTGTCAAGAGTAACGTGCTTTGCTTTTAGGATAAAGACCAATCAGTAGAAAGAGGAGATGCCAGTTTCGCACCATCAGCAGGAGCGAGGCTCAGACCCCTTTCCTTGCTGTGACCACGTCAGGCCTAGTAGGGTTATTTTACAGTAGCAGGAGCTGTGCTTCTACTGCTACCTTCTCCCTGAGACTTAGGGAAGTCAGTGCGTTTCCCCGTGAGGCAGGAGCTGTGCTTGACTGCCATCTTCCCCACGGTGACTCCCTCAGTCTGTGAGACCCGGGTCGCTCCCAACACTTGGCTTATAGTAACATAACTCTAATCTCTTCTTACATCTTTACATGATCTCTGTATATTCCTGTCTCAAGTTCCCTCTCTACCCTCCTCCTTTATCTTCTAAGGACTCTTAAAATAAGAATCTCATCCCGAGATCCTTAACTTACTAATATCTGCAAACATACATTTTCCAAACAAGATCACTTTACAGATTTTTGGAGGTAAGGTCATGAGCTTCTCTTTTGGGGGTTGCTATCCAACCTACTAAAATGCCAATTACATATTCAAATAAATGTGATTCATTTTCTTTTTTCTTTCTTTCCCTTTTTTTTTTTATTTTAAGATTTTATTTATTTGACAGAGAGAAACACAGCCAGAGAGGGAACACAAGCAGGGGGAGTGAGAGAGGGAAAAGCAGGCTTCCCGCCGAGCAGGGAGCCTGACGTAGGGCTCGATCCTGGGTCTCCGGGATCATGACCTGAGCCGAAGGCAGTCGCTTAACCAACTGAGCCACCCAGGTGCCCTGTGATTCATTTTCATATGCAGAAACTAAAGATGTTTTGTTGGTATAACAGAATGTCTTCCATACAACCAAGAAGGAAAGGTATAACTTGGAACACTCACAGGTAGGGAAGAGATACTCTGTAAATACAAACTTCAAACTATTCGTTATAATCCGACGTTTGTATCTCCTCAGAATATAGCTACTCTTATTGTACAGTACAAATATGAGAATTCTATTTCACACGAAGAAATTACTTTACACAAAATCATTATTCTTACTCTAAGATTTCAGTGTAACATAATACTTTCAAAAATAGCTGTTGATTAAAAACAGGTAAGGGTACACTTGGGCAAAATAAACGTGCAAGGTCTGAATGATCTGCCATCAAAGGTGTTAATAGATTTTGTTGAAAAACTTACTGAACCTCTGCTGATGGTTATTTATGAAAATTTACTGAGAACTGGGAAATGACAGAATTGAATGCCAACATTGTTTCAATTTTCCAGGGTAGAAAGAACTGCTATCATGGTAATTATGGTTCAGTGAATGTAACTTAAATCTTTCACTAATGGGACAACTATTAAAAAGAAGAACCTGTAAAAACCTCTCAAAGGTAACAAAATCATGAACAATAAATAGAATTGGTTTATAAAAAAAATTGTGACAGATGGAATTTAATAGCTTTTTGATAGGATTACCAAATTAATAGACTATGGAAAGGAAGTGATTGTAATATGTTTTTATTTTATTATATGTGATAGTCTCTAGTGAAATTTATATCAATTCAAATTTTCTGGAAAATGAGTAGTGCCTGTGGGTGGAAAACTACTTAAGGTCCAAACAGTAAAATAGCAACTGCAAAGTATCTAGTTTGGAGAAGAGTAGGCTATTCTGATTTATTTGATTTTAAAGTGAAACTAAATTTTTCTTCCACTTTTGAGAGAAACCGAATTTTAATACCTCATTTGAGGTCTCAGAGAGACAGTTTTGTGGCTAGAAACTCTTACCAGTGTAGAAGAATGAAAAATTTAACATATTAATGCATGCCAATGAGACCTATACACAGTGACCATTTCCTCCTTTCCTTTTATTTTATTTTTTTTTAAAGAGAAGTAAGAATGTGATAGAATTTGGAAGTAAAGTGATCAGGTAGCTAAAAGTAAAACAAAGAATTTGGACCTGGTCTTTAATTTAGCTCTAAAAGCTGTATTTGGTTTAAGAGTCTCTCTGATGTTTAATATTTTTCATTTCGTAGAAGGAAGATTTTTTTAAAAGATATTTCCTAGTTTTACATTGTATTTCATTCTTTTTGAAAATTTTAAAAAGATATTATTTATTTATTTGTCAGAGAGAACGGGAGAGGGAGAGAGCGAGAGCGAGCGAGCACTTAAGCAGGAGGAGGGGCAGATTCAGGGAGAAATAGGCTCCCTGCTAAGCAAGAAGACCAACACAGGACTCTGGTTCATGACCAGAGCTGAAGGCAGACCCTTAACTGACTGAGTCACTCAGCATCCTGGTGGTATTTGATTCTTAAGAGGGGTTTCCTTGGGAGTATTTGATCCAAGAGAGACAAAGAGGTTTTTAAGTTTGAAAGCAGATGAATTATATTGATGCAAGTTAGGGGAGTTAGATTAAATAGGACCATAGATCTGAAAAATTACAATTGAGACATCATTGTGTCAAAATTATTGCATGAAAGATAGTATAGTATTAAACATGATATCCACCAAGGATGTTAAAACATTATAGAATTCTAAGACAAGTTAAATGAAAACACACAATGCAAAATTATATATATAACATGTTGTCAGCTTTGTAAACAACAGGCAGAAAAAAGTGAAGGAGGTAAGTTAAAATTGAAACCATTTTTATTAAGATTAGGAGTGAATCTGACTTTTTCAAATTTTATATGATGAAAGGCAACACAGTGTTAACCTCCCGGAAAAATATAATTTTTCCTATGTACCAGTGAAATTTTCTTGAGAGAACTTATTAATTGGGGGACTGAAAAGCAAGCACTTTTTAAGTATTATATGTTAAAAATGTGATGGGACCTTTATATATTATTTCCTTTAATCTTTAAGACAATTCCTTGAGATAGATGCCAATTTTAATTGTCCCTTTGTAACATGGCTTTGGTTTGAGGGAACATATGGATCGAAAGGTGTCAAGTGAATAAATCAGAGGCAGTTTAGAAAAGAGAAGAATGATGAAAGAGCTTCAGGTGGTGATTTATGATGTGAGACAGTTTTAGAGAGTTCTGTCAGAAATAAACGTGGCCCCAAGGAGATAAAGTAAGGACATAAAATGACACAATTTTTTTAAAGGGTACAGAGCAGGTAAAATTGGAAGGTATTGAATTGTCATGGGACAGTGGGGCATGAAAAAAAAATCCCATTGGGGAGTCATATCTGAATCTAATGAGTGTCCTATAGTTTGAAAACTAATATTTGGTATTTTAAAATTAATACTTGTCAGCAAAGCTATTGCTTTGCAATAACAAGAGAAGCTGAACAGATACTAACACATATGATGTAACTAAAAAGTTGAATGAATACATAAATGGAAAGTTGTGAAAATGTACAATGCAAAAAAAAATTCATAGAATTCAGTAGCTACTCTGTGCTCAAGAAGGTGGACCATAATTGTTCAGGTCTTAAGTGTGTGCTGCATGGAGGGACTTGATTGTAAAAAGTGCTGTGTTGAAAAAGGGGAGTGAAAGGGAGGATATTTTACATGGAGACCTGACAAACTGTACCTCGGCCAGGTGATCAAGTTTAACATTAATAGTAACTGAAGCCAGGTGGATAGTGTATCCTTCTGACATGTGGTGAAAATGGCACTGTATCTCTCTTATCTTTTTTCTAAAATTCAAACTTAGTTTAATCCCAATAGAGGGATAGTCTACAAAATACATGGCTAGTACTCCTCAAAACTGTCAAGGTCATCAATAACAAAAGAAAGTGAAAAGTTGTCACAACCGAAGGAGCCAGAGAAGACAAGGTAACTGAACATAAAGTATTTTGAATGGGATCCTGGAACAAGAAAAGACCTTAGGAAAAAAAATCTAAGGAAATTGAAGTATGGACTGTAGGTAATGATTTACCCGTTTGGGTTCAATAATTGTAACAAATGTACCATAGTAATTTTCAATTTTTAATATTTAGGGTAAACTGGGTATGACATATGGGAACTTCTGTACTAGTTTTTCAGTTTTCTGTACATTCTAAAGCTTCAGAAATGAATTTTTTTTTTAAGATTTTATTTATTTGACAGAGAGAAACACAGCCAGAGAGGGAACACAAGCACGGGGAATGAGAGAGGGAGAAGCAGGCTTCCCGCCGAGCAGGGAGCCCGGGAGCCCGATGTGGGACTTGATCCCCGGTCTCTGGGATCATGAGCCAAAGGCAATCGCTTAACCAACTGAGCCACCCAGGCGCCCCTTCAGAAATGAATTTTACTAGAAATTTAAACTATAAAGGAGAGTTAGATATTTATCTAACTTGTAGTACCTCCTGGATTGTGATTTAAAGAACCAAACTGTACTAAAAAAAAAGGATATTTGGATAATAACTGGATATTTGATTATAATTATTTTGAATTTAGGTATGAGAGGTTAATGATTTAGTAAAAAAATTTCAGAGTTGCATACAGAAGAGAAAATGACATGCTAACTCAGCTAGGAAGGAAAATGGGGAATGTAGGAATTTTGCATAAAACAAGGTTGGTCATGTGTTAATTGTTGAAAATAGGTAATAGGTATTAGTTCATTGCACTATTCTCCTATATTTTAAATGTTTTAAAATCAGGTTTTTTTTTGTTTTTTTTTGTTTTTTTAAGTTTGAGAAATATATATGTGCATGGAAGGGAAAGAAGAATTAGCAGGAAGCCAGGAAAGCTACTGTCATGGATTGTGGCGAGTGTGGTGCAGATGTATTCTGAATTTTATTCTTAATTCTGTCCAACTTGGAGAAAGTTTATGTTTTAAATGGTTTTAGATGTCAAGAAGGAAATGTACTGCTCACATTCAGAATGATTTCTACGGGCAAAGGGAAGGTTAGTTTTTGGAAAATGTTTGATTTGCCTAGTTTTGAGCCATTTCATCCAAAGCATTTTTGTCTCAAACTCCACTGTGATTCTGGTCTACCAGCTGATTTATAATTCATTAAATAAGTTCATGAAAGTGGCTACAATACAAATTTTTGTTTTATCATTGAGCTTGAAGGTATTCCTTAAAAAGCAGACATCAATTCCTTTTTGGTTTCTTTTAATTTTTTAATCCGTCTATGCTTAAACATCTTTATCTGTCTGTACGTGGAATAAAAGTTCTCTCTGAAAAGGAACCCTTGTATACTGTTGGGAATACAATGTGGTGCAACCATTGTGGAAAACATTATGGAGGTTCCTCAAAATAAAAACAGAATTACTGCATGATCTAGTAATTCCAGTACTGGATAATAACCCAAGAATACAAAAACACTAATTTGAAAGGATATATGCATCCCTATGTTTATTGCAGTATTATTTTCAATAGTTAAATTATGGAAGAAACCCAAGTGTCCATAGATAAATGATTGAATAAAGAAGTGGTATGTGTATGTGTGTGGAATGGAATATTAACCACAAAAAAGAATGCAGTCTTGCCATTTGCAACAACATGGGTAGATCTGGAGGGCATAATGCTATAAGTCAGACAGAGAAAGACAACATATGACTTCACTCATGTGGAATTTAAGAAAAAAACATAAAAAAATGAGACAAAGAGACTTTTATTTTATTTTATTTTTATTTATTTGACAGAGAGAAACACAGCGAGAGAGAGAACACAAGCAGGGGGAGTGAGAAGGAGAAACGGGCTTCCTGCTGAGCAGGGAGCCCAATGTGGGGCTCAATCCCAGGTCTCTGGGATCATGACCAGAGCCGAAGGCAGTCACCTAACCAACTGAGCCACCCAGGCGCCCCCAAAAGAGACTTTTAAATATAGAGACCAAACTGATGGTTACAAGAGGGGAGAAAAATGTGGGGATGCAGGTAAAGTAGGTGATGGGATTAAATAGTACACTTATGATGAGCATTGAGTAATAAACAGAATGGCTTAATCACTGTATTGTACACCTGAAAATATATAACACTATATGCTAATTATAATACAATTAAAAATAGTTCCCTGAATTAAGTAATTCTTTCTTTCTTTCTTTCTTTCTTTCTTTCTTTCTTTCTTTCTTTCTTTCTTTCTTTCTTTCTTTCTTTCTTTCCTTTTCTTTTCTTTCTTTCTTTCTTTCTTTCTTTCTTTCTTTCTTTCTTTCTTTCTTTCTTCTTTCTTCCTACCTTCCTTCCTTCCTTCCTTTCCTTCCTTTCCTTCCTTCTTTTTGTTTTTCTTTTTCTCCTTCCTTCCTCCCTCCCTCCCTCTCTTCCTTCCTTCCTTCCTTCTTTCCTTCCTTCCTTCTTTTCTTTCTTCCTTCCTTTCTTTCTTCTTTTCCTTTCTTTCCCCTTTTCCCTTCCTTTCCCTTTTTCCCTTCTCTTCTCTTCTCTTCTCTTCTCTTCTCTTCTCTTCCTCTTCTCTTCCTCTTCTCGTCCTCTCCTCTTCCTCTCCTCTTCCTCTCCTCTTCCTCTCCTCTTCCTCTCCTCTTCCTCTTCCTCTTCCTCTTCCGCTTCCTCTTCCCTTCCCTTCTCTTTTCTTTTCTTCTTTTTTTGAGGAGACCATGGGAAGGGCAGAGAGAGAGAGAGAGAGAGAGAGAGAGAGAGAGAGAGAGAGAGAGAGAATCTTGACGAGGCTCTATGTCCAACACAGCACACAATCCTGAGATCATGACCTGAGCCAAAATGAAAAGTAAAAATCTTAACCATCCAGGTGCCCTATTTTTTTTTCCTGAAAATTTTCACTGTGGTACGCAATCACTTAAAATTCTGCTTTATGCAATTTTTGAAAGATAGTAACAGCTGCTTCTAAATTCATGGTAAATCTATAGACGTTCTTAAACATTTTGAAAATAGCTTGGTTTGAATTTGGAAACGGTGAGTCCGTTGTACAGGTATGCTGTGATCGATTATGATTTGTTGGTATTTTTTTCATTTTTTTGCACCTGTATATGTTTTGCAGAGTGTTAGCATGTGGCCATAATGAAGGCAAAGGTTGACTTTTTGGCAAACTACAAATAATCATGATGTCAGCCAGCTGATCCCAAATGAATTCTAATCATCACTTGAAAATAGATACTATCTTACTATTGGCAGAAGGTAAGGTTTATTCATTGAAGAGTATTCAAAGCATAAAACATTTATGCCCTATAATTTTGGAAATATTAAGGACTTTCTTTCTCTCTCTCTCTCTCTCTCCCTTCTTCCACTCTTTCCCTCCCTCACCTTCCCTCTCTTTCTCCATGTGTGCAGAAATTTACTACTTGAGTTGGGGCAATTTTCCTAAGGTGGCACTGCTAATTCCTACCAGAAAGAAACTAAAATCCCAGTCCTCTTCCCCCCCTCACTGTTTCTGAGTTTTGAATATCCTTACTGCACCCTCTTGGCATGATTCTCTTTAGAGGACAAGCAACACGTTGAAAGGATTTATTTTTTTCACCTCACATTGACTTATATGTATATTTAAGTGTATGTATATTTGCTTTGCAAAAATAGGACGAAAAGCAGATGGGAAAGGCTAGTAAATAGATAAAATCTGGACACTGAATAAATGTTCAGTTTAGTCACACAGTCTATGGATATTTTATTCACACTTGGCTGATAGCTCCATCAATAATTACAAAATGTGCCTGTTTGTCGTTTGAGTTGTTACTGTCCCCCTTCATAAACATGAAAACATCTTCATAAACTTAAACTGTGATCTGTTGTCTCTAGGATTAAGCCCTAAATGCTGGCCTTCAGTTCTGTCTTTGGCTTAGCATATAATATGTTTACAATTGCTCAAAGATGTATTAATCTTTTATTGTCTGTTTATGTTCTATGAACACCTCTCTGCATATTTTTATTAGTAGCACTAATCTTAGCTACCCCTTATATGTATTCTTTATGTGGGATTTATCTCCCTTCACAAGCTCCCCATGACTCTCCATGAATCTCTGGAGCAAAAACTCATACCACTAAATGGGAGACTTTTCAGTTTGCTAGACAGAATATGTGGACAAGAACCAAATATTATGTATCTTTGTATATGTAAGCCCAAAGCTGATGGGACGTGAACAGTTGTAAGTCTTGTAAAAAACAGTTTTTCCAAGGCAGTGTTTCATCCTGAACCCCCAAATTGTTATTGGTTTATAAGAAAAAAGAAGTAAGATCGTCAGCCTAGAGCAGTGGTTTCTAAAAGCCTATGAATTATAGATCAGCCAAGAGGGCTGCATTGTGACCTTGAAAATGAAAAAAAAAATTATTCAGAGCACCACCTCAGAGAATTGGGTGACGATTTGTGGATGTGCCCCAGAATGTGCAAGTGTAACCCCAGAGAATTAGCAGTGAGGAGGGCATGTGTGCTCATACGAAATCGATATTTTCTAGCTTGAAGCAACGTTTTCCACCATAGCCGCACATTGTAATCACCCGGGATGCTTTCAAATCAAGCTTATGCCAGGGCCCAACCTTTAGAGATGCTGGTGTAATTAGTCTAGATTAGGCCTTGTTGTTAGCATTTTTAAAATTTCCCCAGGTAGTTCTAATGCGCAGCCAGGATTGAGAACTACTGAATCGACATCTTTTAAAATTCAATTCATTAAAACCACTGGAAATAGATCATTGTGCCTGTAAGCTGTTTACCGGCTTTGGCTTTTTCTTCCCCCTCTTTCATCCCACTCCACTTCCCACCCAAACCAGGAGGGGCTTTCTTCTTCTCTGGAGTTATCCCACCTCTCCCCACCCCCACAAGCTTATAAGAATTTGTGTTTGCTGAAAATGTTGAATGGATGGATGACTTTGCCTCTGAAGGTTGCTTGCAGGGTGAAGGGGTGGGCTGTGAGGGGTTTATAGAAAGATTTTACCATTTTTATCTTCCTTTAGTGAGCAAGGGAGCTAAAAAAAATATTTTAAAATGTCTTATATTAACAAGCTAATAGCCTATATTTAAGTAGCAGTGGGGACTAATTCTTTTTCTCAAATAGGTCAGCATAGAAGTTTAGTTTCAAGAATTAAAAGGAAAACAACTATTGATGGATATGTTGCCTGTTTCCTGGAAACTGAGGCTGTCCTGCCCCCTTAGTCCACAACTATGTTTTTCCCACCTGAGACCTCCATGCCTTTTTCCCTAAGAATTTATCACTTTCACCAGAATTGAGATTTACTTTGGATATGATTCAGTGCTAGGTCAAAGCAGCAATGAATGCTTGCCTTTTGGTTCAACATATCATCAATTTGAGACCTGAGTCTGATGCATAATTTAGTCCCTCAAAATGAAAGAGAACAAAGTATATATAAATATTTTTAAAGGAAGCCAAGCATCTGCGTGGATTTCTGGACTTTTGCCTCCTTACAGATATATACAGGTGACAAATATGGTTCCACTTATTGCTAGGATACCACAGGTGTATGTGTTTTCAGCTTCAGATAATTGCACTTAAAAAAAAAAAAGAGAGGGAAGGTTCTATTTTGACCTTCAATTAATTGGGTCCTCAAGGCACCAAGAGCTGAGCCTGCTAGTTTTAGAAGCAAAAGAAAGTTATGCCCAGAATACAAAGGCATAAGGATGCACACATCATCTTCCCATGGGAGATTACACTGCAGCTTGTGTTACTATCTTTTAAACTGGCCTCTATTTAGGAGTTGTATTTGTATTCCTATCACTGGAGTTTTGATGTAAGGTTCATGGATATAACCAGTGGGGCTGTTGATGAGAAAATTAGAGTTTTAGCATGTCGGCACCAATTAACTGATTGTTTTTGTGGTGATATTCCTGAAGGAAGCGAGGCCTATTAGTTATTGAAGCATAACCTGAGTCCCAGAAATGTCTGCCTCATTTTGAGGATATGTTTTTAAACTATTAGGTCTTCAGAAAAAGTTTTTGAGCCTGGAAGTAGCCAAAGAGCAGTTGTGGTAGGCAGACTAGAGTCATACTCAACCATCCCTATCTTGTGATCCTCTTGAGTGTAGGCAGGACTTGTGGCTTTTTTCTAACAAGTATGAAAAGGTGTGGGATCTCACTCCCCTAATTACTTATGTTATATGGCAAAGATGATGGGGTGTTACATTTTATTATAAGACTCCATCTTAGCAGATTGAGACTCTTTGGGTTTTAAGAAGTATGTAGCCATGTTGGAGAAGAAGTCTATGTGGTAAGGAACAATAGGGGACACTGGGAACCGTACATGGTCTCTAGGGGTTGAGGATGGTTTCACGTCAGTAAGAATGAAGTTTGGACTTCTCAGTCATACATCTTAAGGAAAGGAATTTGCCAACAAACTGAATGAGTTTGAAACTAATTATTTCTCAGTCAAGCCTTCAGATGAGAACAAAGACCAACTGAATTGTTGACTATAGCATTTTAAGACCCAGAGGAGAGGACTAAACTAAGCCACAACCAGATTTTGACCTACCATGAGAAAAATGTTTTGTCTTAAGCCACTGAATTTGTGATAATTTATTATGCAGGGAAATAAGACCTCCAGGAGCTTTTAAACTAAGAAGTAATCCTAGCTGGCATTTTTTTTTTTTTAACCTGAACCATGTAATTAAGAAATAGTAATTTTTTTTCTTTCCAAAGATTTTATTTATTTATTTGACAGAGAGAGAGAGAGAGAGAGATCACAAGTAGGCAGAGAGGTAAGCAGAGAGAAGAGGAAGCAGGCTCCCTGCTGAGCAGAGAGCCCGACGCAGGCCTCGATCCCAGGACCCTGAGATCATGACCCGAGCCAAAGGCAGAGGCCCCAACCCACTGAGCCACTGAGGCACCCAAGAAATAGTAATTTGAGTCTGCAACATCATCTTAATTTTCTGGGTTAGTAGTGGGCTTTATGGAAATGAAGAACATTAAATTATTCCTACCACACATCATACTTGTGGGGGGAAAAACCCTGTTAACCCATTGGCATCATGTAATCTCATTTTGCTATTTGTTCTTATAAATTTTCATCATAGGAGAGAAAATTATCTTCATTTCTCATCAATGAAAGTACTATTTCCCATTCTGCATATCCCAAGGATTACTTTTGAAAAGTAACAAAAGACTTCATTACAGAAGCCAGGCTTCTGGGGCTCAATAAATTATTTGCCTTGCTATTCACTGTTCAGTTGTTACAGTTCAAAGCAGGTGTCTCGATCTTTAAAGTAGGACAGTGATATAATATATTTCCAATCAGTGTCTAGAAGGGAGGTTGTAGTCCACATAAAGTAGAAGTCAATTAGGCACATTGGTAAAGAAGAGGTCTGCATTATTGCATAGAGATAAAGATTGCCCAGTTGTCAGAAAGATTACTCCATTGCTTTCTCTGTCCAATCATTATTTTGCCACTCTTAAAAAGGTAATTTAATTTTTTCTTTATATATTTACTAGGATACTGCTAACCTTATTTTCTACAGTCATTTGGGATATAACTGCAGAAAAGTTAATACAGCATATTTTAAAATATTAGATGATACTAAGACAGAAAAAATATAATTGCATAAATCTAGTTGGTTCAACATCAAGTTTGATTTTTACCAGTTGCGTAGAAGCACTTAGATTCTTTGGCAGGGCTGCTTTCTTTTTATATAAAATAACTTTTGAAATTTAGATATACTTTTACTAGTTGGCTATTGTTCTTCAGTCATAGCTTAAACCTGTATTTCAACAATAATACAGTAGGACCTTGAACAATACAGGTTTGAACTGCATGATCCACATATACATCTACTTTTTTTGATAAGTACAGTCTTGTAAATTTATTTTTTCATCATTTTCTTAACATTTTTCCTAGCTTTATTGTAAGAATATATAATGTAATACATTAAAACATACAAAATATATATTAGTCAAGTATTTAAGTTATTGATAAGACTATTAGTTAAGTTTTGGGGAAATCAAAAGTTATATGTGGGTTCTCAGCTCTCTGCAGTTTCAGCACCCTTAACCACTGTCTTGTTCAAGTGTTAACCGTACATTAAAAATTGACAGCACTACACATTACTAACACACATATATAAATGGCTGTGTGAGATCCTAGATGTGTAGATATCTATCTGTCAACTTACCTGCCTATCTACTGGTCTATCAGCTCTCAATTTTATTTCATTTATCTATAGATCTGTCCAACTATTATCTTGATTACTGTAACTTTGTAGTAACTTCTGAGGTTTGTTAGAGTGAGTCTTCCAATTTTATTCTTTTTCAAGTTTTGGCTATTTTGGGTCCCTTTCACTTCAAAATGAGTTTTAGGATCACTTAGTTTCTGCAAAAAAGCAATTAAAAATGAAAAAAGAAAAATAAAGAAAATTAAAGACAATTGAAATAATGATAATGAATTTGAGATATATTGTCATTTTTTTTGCCTCAGCAGCATTTGCCTCTTTATGTTTTTGTTTTTATTTTTCTATTACATTATTTTATTTTTTCAATGTTCCAAGATTCATTGTTTATACCCCACACCCAGTGCTCCATGCAATACGTGCCCTTAGTACCACAATTAGGCTCACCCATTTCCCCTCTCCCCCTCCCTTCAAGACCCTCAGTTTGTTTCTGAGTCCAGAGTCTCTTATGTTTCTTCTCCCTCCCTGATTTACCCCACTTCCCATTTCCTTTCCTTCTCCTACTGTCCTCCATATTACTCCTTATGCTCCCTCCGCAAGTAAGTGAAACCATATATTACTTGACTTTCTCTGCTTGGCTCATTTCACTCAGCATAAGCTCTTCTAATCCAGTCCATGTTGCTACAAAAGTTGGGTATTCATCCTTCCTGATGGAGGCATAATATTCCATTGTATATATGGACCATATCTTCCTTATCCATTTGTCTGTTGAAGGGCATCTTATCTCTTTCCACAGTTTGGTGATTGTGACCATTGCTGCTATGAACATTGGTGTACATATGGCCCTTCTTTCACTACATCTATATCTTTGGGGTAAATACCCAGTAGTGCAATTGCAGGGTCATTGGGTAGCTCTTTTTTTAGTTTTTTAAGGAATCTCCACACTGTTTTCCAAAGTGGTTGTAACCAACTTGCATTCCCACCAACAGAGTAAGAGGGTTCCCCTTTCTCCACAGCCTCTCCAACACTTGTTTCCTGTCCTGTTAATTTTGGTCATTCTTACTGGTGTAAGGTGGTATCTCAATGTGGTTTTGATTTGAATTTTTCTGATAGCTAATGATGATGAACATTTTTCATGTGTCTGTTAGCCATTTGTATGTCATCCATGGAGGAGTGCTTCTTCATGTCTCCTGCCCATTTTTTGATGTGATCATCTGTTTTTTTTGTTTGTTTGTTTGTTTGTTTTTGTTTTTGTTTTTGGTTGTTGAGTTGGAGGAGTTCTTTATAGATCTTGGATATCAGTCCTTTGTCTGTAGTGTCATTTGTGAATATCTTCTCCCATTCCATGGGTTGCCTCTTTGGTTTATTGACTGTTACCTTTGTTATGCAGAAGCTTTTTATTTTGATGAAGTCCCCAAAGTTCATTTTGGCTTTTGTTTCCTGTGTCTTTGGAGACCTGTCTTGAAAGAAGTTGCTGTGGCCAGTGTCAAAGAGGTTACCGCCTATGTTCTCCTCTAGGATTTTGGTAGATTCCTGCCTCACGTTGAGGTCTTTCATCCATTTCAAGTTTATCTTCATGTGTGGTACAAGAGAATGGTTGAGTTTCACTCTTCTCTACGTAGCTGTTCAATTTCCCCAGCACCATTTATTGAAGAGATTATCTTTTAACCACTGGATATTTTTTCCTTCTTTGTCGAAGATTATTTGACCATAAAGTTGCGGGTCCATATCTGAACTCTCTACTCTGTTCCATGGGTCTATGTAATTGTTTTTGTGCCAGTACCATGCTGTCTTGGTGATCACGACTTTGTAGTAAGGGTTGAAATCATGCAACGTGATGCCCCAAGGTTTGTTTTTCTTTTACAACATTTCCTTGCAATTTGTTTTTTTTTCTGGTTCCATATAAATTTTAGGATTGTTTGTTCCAGCACTTTGAAAAATGCGGGTGTAATTTTGATCAGGATGACATTGAATGTATAGAATGCTCTGGGAAGTATAGATATTTTAACAATGGTTATTTTTCCAATCCATGAGCATGGAATGCTCTTCCCTCCTTTTGTGTCTTCTTCAATTTCTTTCATGAATGTTCTGTAGTTCCTTGAGTACAGATCCTTTACTTTTTTTTTGTTTTTTTAAAGATTTTTATTCATTTATTTAACACAGAGAGAGATCATAAGTAGGCAGAGAGGCAAGCAGAGAGAGTGGAGGAAGTAACCTCCCCACTGAGCAGATAGCCCAATGTGGGACTTGATCCCAGGACCCTGAGATCATGACCTGAGCTGAAGGCAGAGGCTTAACCATCTGAGCCACCCAAGTACCCCAGATCCTTTACTTCTTTTGTTAGGTTTAGTCCTAGGTATCTTATAGTTTTTGGTGATATCGTAAAGGGAATCGATTCTCTGATTTCCCTTTTTATATTTTCATTGTCATTGTATAATAATGCAACTGATTTATGTGCATTGATTTTGTGTCCTGCCACATTACTGAATTGTTGTATGAGTTTTAGTAGTTTGGGGTAGAGTCTTTTGGGTTTTCCATATAGAGTATCATTTCATCTGTGAAGAGAGAGAGAGTTTGACTTCTTCTTTGCCAATTTGAATATGTTTTATTTCTTTTTGTTGTCTAATTGCTGTTGCCAGGACTTCTAACACTGTGTTGAACAATAGTGGTGAGAGTGGACATTCTTGTCTTGTTCCTGATCTCAGTGGGAAGGCTGTCAGCTTTTCCCCATTGAGAATGATATTTGCTGTGGGTTTTTCATAGATAAATTATATGAGGTTGAGTAATGTTCCCTCTAACCCTATACTTTGAAGAGTTTTAATCAGGAATAGATGTTGTATTTTGTCAAATGCTTTTTCTGCATCAACTGAGAGGACCATGCGGTTCTTCTCTCTTCTCTTATTGATTCATTCTATCATGTTAATTGATTTGTGAATGTTGAACCACCTTTGCGTCCCAGGGATAAATCCCACCTGGTTGTGGTGGGTAATCTTTTTAATGTACTGTTGGATCCTATTAGCTAGGATCTTGTTAAGAATCTTGGCATCCATGTTCATGGAATATCAATATCAGGGATATTGGTCTGAAATTCTCATTTTGATGGGTTTTTGCCTTGTTTGAGGATTAAAGTAATGCTGGCTTCAAAGAAAGGGTCTGGACAAAACAAAAACTTTTGTTTTTATTTTTTGAAAGAGATTCAGGAAAATAGGTATTATTTCTTCTTTGAATGTTTGGTAGAATTCCCCAGGGAATTCGTCAGGTCCTGGGCTCCTGTTTTTTGGGAGGTTTTTGATCACTGCTTCAGTCATTACTAGATATTGGTCTATTCAGGTTGTCAGTTTCTTCCTGTTTCAGTCTTGGAAGTTTTTAGGTTTCTAGGAATGCATCCATATCTTCTAGGGTGTTTAACTTGTTGGCATGTAACTGTTGATAGTAATTTCTGATGATTGTTTCTATTTCCTTGGTGTTAGTCATGATCTCTCCTCTTTCATTCATAATTTTATTAATATTGGTCCTCTCCCTTTTCTTTTGGATAAATTTGGCCAATGGTTTATCGATCTTATTCATTCTTTCAAAGAACCAGCTTCTGGTTTTGTTGATGTGTTCTACTGTATCTCTAGTTTCTAACTCATTGATCTCTGCTCTAATCTTAATCATTTCCCTTCTTGTATGTGCGGTTGGCTTAATTTGTTGTTGATTTTCCAGTTCTTTAAGGTGTAAAGAGAGTTGGTGTATTTGGGATTTTTCCATTTTTTTGAGTGAGGCTTGGATGGCTATGTATTTCCCCCTTAGGACCACCTTTGCCACATCCCATAGGTTTGGGATCAATGTATCTTCATTCTCATTGTTTTCTGTAAAATGTTTAAGTTCTTCTTCCTGGTTGATCCAAACATTCTTGAGTAGGATAGTCTTTAGCTTCCTAGTGTTTGAATTCCTTCCAAACTTTTTCCTGTGGTTGAGTTCCAGTTTCACAGCATTGTGGTCAGAGAATATGTAGGGAATAGTCTCAATCTTTTGGTATTGGTTGAGCCCTGATTTGTGATCTTGTATGTGGTTTATTCTGGACAAAGTTCCATGTGCACTCGAGAAGAATGAGTATTCTGTTGTTTTAGAGTGGAATGTTCTGAATATATCTATGAGGTCCATCTGGTCCAATGTGTCATTCAAAGCTCTTGCTTCTTTGTTGATTTTCTGTTTAGATGATCTGTCCATTGCTGAGAGTGTCATGCTAAGATCTCCTATAATTAATGTATTTGTATCAATATGACTCTTTATTTTGCTTAACAGTTTGCTTATGTAGTTGGCTGCTCCCATGTTTGGGCGTAAATATTTACAATTGTTAGATCTTTTTGGTAGATAGACCCTTTAAGAGTGATGTAGTGTCCTTCTGTATCTCTGACTACAGTCTTTAGATTAAAATCTATTTTATTTGTTATGAGGATACTCCTCCATCTTTCTTTTGAGGCCTGTTGGCATGGAAGATGGTCCTCCCTCCCCTCACTTTAAGTCTGGATGTACGTTTAGATTCACAATGTGTCTCTTGTAGACAGCATATGGACAAGTCATTTTATCCAGTCTGCAACCCTGTGCAATTTTATGCGAGCATTTAGGCCATTCACGTTTAGAGTGGTTATTGAAAGATATGTTTTTATTTATTTATTTTCATGTTGTCTGTGGAGTCCTTGTTTCTATAGATTTCCTTTGCAAATTTATGTTCTATATCACTCTTAGGTTCTTTCCTCTTTTATAGAACCCACCTTAATATTTCTTATAGTGCTGGCTTGGTGTTCACATAATCTTTTAGACCTTGCTGGTCCTGGAAGCTCTTTATCTCTCCTTCCATTTTTTTTTTAATATTTTATTTATTTGACAGAGAGAAATACAGCTAGAGAGGGAATCCAAGCAGAGGGACTGAGAGAGGGAGAAGCAGGCTTCCCGCCAAGCAGAAAGCCCGATGAGGGGCTCGATCCCCGGTTTCTGGGATCATGACCTGAGCCGAAGGCAGTTGCCCAACCAACTGAGCCACCCAGGTGCCCCTCTCCTTCCATTTTGAAAGTCAACCTTGCTGGGTACATTATCCTTGGTTGCATATTTTTTTTCCATTTAATTTCCTGACTATGTCTTGCCAGTCCTTTCTGACTTGCCAGGTTTCTGTGGACAGGTCTGATGTTATTCTGATGGTCCTCCCTCTGTACATAAGGGATATCTTCCCCCTAGCTGCCCTGAAGACATATCTGAATTTATGATTCATGAATTTCACAGTTATGTGCCTGGAGGTTTTTTAGCCTCGTTGATCTTGAAGAGTGTCCTCTCTGCCTCTAGGACACAAACACTTGTTTCTTTCCCCAGATTAGGGAAATTTTCATCCAGGATTTGTTCAGTTATATCTTCTAGTCTTCTCTCTCTCTCAACTCCCTCAGGGATTCCAAGAATTCTGATTTTCAAGTGTTTCATGGCATCATTTATTTCCCTAATAATTCTATTTTCATGGGATTTTAGCTGTTTGTTTCAAGATTTCTCCTGCTTCCCCTTCTCAATCAATCTGTCTTCAAGATCACTAATGCGATCTTCTGCTTCACTTACTGTAACTGTTAGAGTATTTAGATTAGATTGGATTTCATTGATAACATTTTTAACCTCTGCCAGGTCAGCATTCACTTCTGCCCTTAGAGATTTTATCTTGCCACTAATGGTCTTTTCCATCCTAGCCATTGCTTGGATAATTGCTATTGTGAATTCCATTTCTGTCATTTTGTTTATGTCCATTTCCAGTAGTTCTATGACAGCAGTTGCAGTCTCTGAATTTTTCTTTTTTTTAAAAAGATTTTATTATTTGACAGAGAGAAACACAGCCAGAGAGAGAACACAGACAGGGGGAATGAGAGAGGGAGAAGCAGGCTTCCTGCTGAGCAGGGAACCCGATGTGGGGCTTGATCCCAGGTCTCCGCGATCATGACCTGAGCTGAAGGCAGTCGCCTAACCAACTGAGCCACCCAGGCGCCCTGAATTTTTCTTCTGTTGGGTGTTCCTCCTCCGAGTCATTTTGATGAGGGTTGGTTGAGGTGATGTATAGCTGAATATATCAACCACGATCCAGGCAAGTTGCCCATTGGAAGGTTTTGGAGCCATCAGATGTCACCACCAAAAAGGAGGAAGAAAGAAAAAAGAGAGAGAAAAAGAGAAAAAAGCAAGAAAAAACCTGTCCAACATGGGCCCCAATGGTAGGATTTATGGCACAAAAACAAAAAAGAATAAACAAAAAGACCATTAAAAATAACAGAAAGCAGCCCCACCACCTCAAACAGGTAGCACGCACCCCTAGTAATGAGCCACAATGGTTCCCGAGGCCTCCACTTGTCCCTTCACCCCCCTGCCACAGAAACTGCAATTATATCAGTTTGTGCAAGCCTGCCGTTGTTGGGACTGCTCTCTCTGGAGCTCACACCCACGCTGGATGCTCTCAGACCTGTCGGTTGGGCACGTCGCTCAGAAGGCTGAGGGGTGAGTGGCCTTCAGTGCTGGCAGCAGTGTGCTCAGCCCAAGCAGTGGTGCAAGTGGCTCAAAATTGTAGTTTCAGGGATTCCCCGCTGGGTTCACTCAGGCACTGGCCAGTGCCATCTACTGCTGTCCCAGGGCTGTACTTTCATGTCCTTGCCTGTGGCCCTCAGATTCCCCCAGTTGCCTCTTAAGACCTTTTGTTTTTGAGTGTTTTTAGCCAGACTGCAAGTTGATGCTGGTCCCCGAGCACAGGGCACTTTTGTATTGCGTTATTATTTTCCAATGGGTTGCTTCTAGTGGCTCCCTCTGCCTTCTGCTTCTTCTCCGAAATCAGTCTGAGCACCCCCACTCCGCTTTACCTCTCCGCTGATGTTCTTGTGGCCCCGTAGAGATCCAGATGTGTGTAGTCTTACATCTCAGGCTGATTTCATGGGTGTTCAGAGTGTTCTGGTAGATATTTAGCTCACTTCAGGGGACTGTTTGAAACAGGGTCTCCTACTTCTCCACAATCTTGCCCTCCTCCCATGTATTGTCATAATATTCTAATATTCTTCTAATATTTAGAAAAAAACAATTAAATTTTGTATATCCATCTTTTATCCTTCAACTTGCTATACTTTATTATTCTAATAGGTTTCTTTTTTATGGATTCCTTAGAATTTTCCATGTGTAAGTTCATGTAATTTGCAAATAGCAATATTTTTTCTTTTATCTTTCTAAAATAGCTGGGATCTTTTTTTCTTGCCTGTTTTTTTTTTTAACCTTCAGTACAATAATGAATAAAAGTGGTGAGAATGGACATCTGTGCCTTGTTCCTGACTTTAGGGGGAAAGTTTTCACTCTGTCAGCATTTAGTATGAAGTTACTCTGGGTTTTCATAGCTAATTTTATCATGTTGAATCAGTTCTATTCCTAGTTTGTGGAACGTTTTTCTGACTAAAGCGTGCTGGGCTTTATCAAATGATTTTTTTTGTTTTGTTTTGTTTTTGTATTGGGTTTTCTCCTTTATTCTATTAATCTTGTAGGTTTTTCTCTTAATTGATTTCAGGATTCTTGAGATAAATTTCATATGATCATGGTATATGTTTATCATGTTTTGGGGTTTAGCTTTTAATTTATTGAGAATTTTTGTGATGATAAATTTTGATATTTAGTTTCTTGTGTTTTCCTCTTAAATCTTTGGTGTTGTTATCAGGGTTGCATTGAGCTCATAGCATGACTCCATTTCTCCTTGTCGAATGTTTGATGGTTTGTGAAGGATTCATTCTTCTTTATGCATATGGTAGAATTCAATGCGCCAAAGCCCTCTGGCACCAGACCTGTGAGAATTTTTTTTCTAATTACTACCTCAATTTCTTGTTATATGTCTACCCAGAGTTTTTATTATTCTTTGAATAAGTTTTACTATTTCACTTACTTCTAAAAGTTTTTTTTATATAATTTAACTATTGACATGCAATTGTTCATAATAATTTAATAAAATGTCTTTTTTTCTCTAAGGTCAGTAGTTATTTTCTTATTCCTGATTTTAGTACTTTGAGTCTTCCTTCTTTTTTAGCCAATCTAGCTAAAGGTATGTCAGTTTTGCTGATAGTTTAAAAAAACTTTTTATTGATTTTTGCTTTCTCACTTGTTTTCTAGTAATTATTTTGCTTTGATTTTTCTCTTTTTTATTTGTTTTCTAATATTTGTTAATTCCTAATTATGCTTGTTTTGGAGATAGTCTGCTCTTCTTTTGCTGGTTTCCTAAGGTAGAGGATTAGGTATTGATTTGAAATCATTTTTTTTAAAATATGTTATTTATTTATTTGACAGAGAGAAACACAGCTAGAGAGGGAACACAAGCAGGGAGAGTGAGAGAGCAAGAAGCAGGCCTCTCGCTGAGCAGGTAACTTGATGGGAGGCTCGATTCCAGGACTCTGGGATCATGACTGTGGGGAGCCAGAGCCAGGATGGCATCAACAGTTGAGTAAGAGCTCCTTAACTCACCATCCTGGACGTTTTCACCTGGGCTAGGCAAGAGTTAATAGTTGAGTGAAACTCCTGGTACCCACATGTCTGGGCCCCTACTTTTGCGAGAGAGGAGAGACAAAGGACAGTTAATCATGTGCGAGGTTTAACTAGTAGCTTAGGAGAAACTAAGAGAATTGGCACCATGGGGTCTGTTACTGGTGTTTGGGAAAGAGATAAGGGGAACTGTGGGGGTATGGAAAGAAGTTGTAAAATTCTTGCTGTGACCCTTCCACTATGGATGTTTATACACGACTGAGCACTGTTCACTATATAAAGGCTTGTAACCCTGAATAAAATCGGCACTGTTTGGACACGATCCACTTTGTCCCTCCCGTCCCCATCTCTATTCTTCTTCTTTCTTTCACCATCTCCTTGCCCTTAGGTCTCCGTTCCTGTTGCTGCATCGGCCGCAACACATGACCCGAGCCAAAGGCAGACGCTTAATGACTGAGCCACCCAGGTGCCCAGAAATCATTCTTTTTTAAAGTGTATTTCTAATTATGATTTTCCCTTGACGACTGCTTTTGCTATATCCAGAAAATCTTGTCATTTGGTCTTTTTGTTTTCCCTAGAAGTATTTACTAGGGATACTTAGTGATTTCTTCTTTGATTTCTTGGTTATTCATGAATGTATTAATTTTTACGTTTTGTAAATATCTTAAATTCCTTTGTTATTTATTTTTCATTTTATTATATTCAGAGAACATATTTTATATGACTTCAGGTATTTTAAATATATTGAGACTTGTTTATAGATGAACATATACTTTATCTTGGACAATGCCCCTTGTACACCTGACAACCATATGTATTCTATTGCCCTTGAGTGGACTGTTTTATGAACTGCTCAGGTCCAGTTGGTTTATATTATTAAAATCTTCTATTTCCTTGCTGAACTTCTGTCTTGTCACTCAATACATTATTGAATTGTAGTCTGCAAATATCATTCTGAATTGTTTATTTCTCCCTTCAGTTCACAGTTCTGTCAGTTTCTGCTTCATGTATTTTGGGACTTTTTTGTTAGAGGCTTCCATATTTTCTTAACAGGTTGCTAGATTTATCACAAAATGCCTTTCTTTGTCCTTATTTGTGTAATACTTGTACACTGACTCCCAAGTTTTCTTGGAGTGTGTCATGTACCATGAAACCATGGTACATATATGTTTTCATATTTTTACCTTTAACCTGTTTGTGTATTTTAATCCGTACATAGTTGGATCATTTAAGACTCTTTTCTACCAGTCTCTTTATTATAATTGTAGTAGTTAATTTAAACTTAATATAATTACATCTGCCACTGACTGTTTATTTTCTATTATTTCACATATATATTACTACCTTATGTTGTATTAAATGTATATGTTCTTGTGTCCTATTTTAAATTTTCATTTCTTTTTTTATATTATTTTTCATTTCCTTTATTGTATTATTTAAAATCATTTTAGGCTGGCTGTTCTGAGGATTATGATTCATAATTAAGAATACAGCAAATTTTTACTCATTTATATCTCCATTGCCTCTTTTGTTGTGTTATTGTCTTATAAATTTCGTATTTATACATTTTAGATGCATCAATCCAAGTATAATTTTAGTAATTTATGCAGTTGTCTTTTTAAATCAAAAAGAAAAATTATTACAATCAAAAACATATTTATTATTTGTCCTTTATATTTACCTGTATCCTCATTTTTAGTAGTGTTATTTAATTATTCATGTGGACTTATTTTAGTGTATAGTGTTGCTCTCCAGTCTTAAGAATTTCCTGAGACATCTCTTTATGGCAGATCTGCTATGGACAATTTCCTTAGGTTTGTTTATTTGAAAATGTTTTCTTACATTTTCATATTTAAAAGGTAATTAGATTTGATATAGAATTCTTGGTTGACAGATTTTGTTTTTTAGCAATTTGAATGTCACCTCACTCTCTTCTGGTTTGTATGATTTCTGATACTAAATCAAATATTAATTTCCTTGACATGGCTTTATACTTAGGGAGATGTCCCTCCTTTGCTGCTTTCAAGATTCTTTGCATTTTGATTATGATGTGTCTAGGTATAGAGATCTTTGAGTTATCCTACTTGGAATTTGTTGAACTTCTTGGAAACATAGATTAATGTTATTCATCAAATTTGGTATATGTTTGCTATCATTTCTTTATGTTCTCTTTCAGATCCTCTCTTTCTCTTGTGTTCTGGGATTCCTCCAGAATGTGTCTGCAGATGTAGTACTTGATAGTCCCTCACAGGTCTCTAAGCCTCTGTTCAATAATCTCAATTATTTTTCGTTTTCAGACTGGATCATCTCAACTGACTTGTCTTTATTTTGCTGATTCTTTTTTCTTTTTGTTAAAATCTGTTACTATGCCCCTCTAGTGATTATTTTTTCATTTCAGTTATTATCTTTTTGACTCCACAATTTATATTTGTTTTTAAATGACTTCTATATATTTTTTGATATTTTCTATTTGGTTAGATAATATTTTTATAGTTCCCTTTATTTCTTTAGACATAGTTTTCTTTAGGGCTTTAAGGGTGCTTAATAGGCTGCCTGGGTGGCTCAGTGGGTTAAAGCCTCTGCTTTTGGCTCAGGTCATGACCTCAGGGTCCTGGGATCAAGGCCCACATCGGGCTCTCTGCTCAGCAGGGAGTCTGCTTCCTCCTATCTCTCTGCCTGCCTCTCTGCCTACTTGTGATCTCCCTCTCTCTGTCAAATAAATAAATAAATAAAATATTAAAAAAAAAGGATGCTTAATATACCCAATTTTAAGTCTTCGTCTAGTAAACCCAATGTCTGGGCTTCCCCAGGTTCTGTTTCTATTGACTGCTTTATTTTTCTCTCTTTGAGGCATGCTTTTTTTTTTTTTTTTTTTTTTTAACCTTTAATGTATTATTTGCTTCAGGGGGACAGGTCTGGAATCATCAGACTTCCACGGTTCACAGCATGCACTATAGCACATACCCTCCCAACGTCCATAGAGACATGCTTTTTTATTTCTTTGCAAGACTTGCAGTTTTTTTTATTGAAAAGTAGACATTTTAAATAGTAGTATGTGGCAATTCTAGAAATCAGATTCTTCTCAATTCCTACTGTTTTTGTTGTTATTGTTTGTTTAGTGATTTTTTAAAAATTAATTAAGTGAATCTGTATTCTTTATCATCTGCGGCCATTAAAGCCTTTGCTCACTTAGGTCAATAGTCAATAATTAGACAGATATTTCGTTTGCTACCGGGAGCCAGTAAGTCTCTTAGTCTTTTTTGAGACATCCCTGTTTTTGTTTGGTGTTTTATTTCAACCAGGCAGTTTTCAATTCCGTATTAATCTTTGGTTTCTGCTTACATAGAGCCTCAAGATCAGCCAGAAATAAGAGTTGAAGGCCTTCTTAGGTCTTTCCTGAGTATATGTGCACTGTCCTATACATATGCATGACCTTGTTTCCCAGAAATATTTTTGAGATTTTCATATCCACATATGGACATTTCATTCCCCTGCTTTTCCTATCAAGCTTTTGGGCTAGCCACTTGTTTGCTGTGTTAAAGAACTTTAGGCAGGGGTACCTGGGTGGCTCAGAGGGTTAAGCCTCTGCTTTTGGCTCAGGTCATGATCTCACGCTCTTGGGATCCAGGCCCACATTGGGCTCTCTGCTCAGCGGGAGGCCGCTTCTCCCTCTCTCACTCCCCCTGCTTGTGTTCCCTCTCTAGCTGTGTTTCTCTCTGTCAAATAAATTAAAAAAACAAAAAAAGAACTTTAGGCAGCCATAATGTTTACCAATTATATATAGTTTTCAATAAATGCCTTCAGGCAAAAGGCTTTTTGTATTGTGTATGCTGAGTCAGCTCAAATAAGGTCACTTTTATAAATGTGATATTCCAGGAAGCCAAAAGGTTTGTCATATAATGAGAAATTCCTGGGAATTGGGTTTTGAAGTAGCTCTAAGACTGTTCTGCCTTCTCATGGTTGTTTTTCACTATGATTATGGACTATCGGTTTTCAAGGATACTGCAGACCTGGGGAAGGAGACCTGGGAATAGTGTAAGTTAAATTGCCACAAACCTTGGAGTTCTTACTGAGAGTCAGCTGTTTTTCTTTACTAAGCATTCCCCAGATTGCTGCAAACCTTTGGTTAATTTCCAGAGTTCTAAAAAAAGTTTTGATTCTTTTTTTGATGGTGTTCTTACTGCTTTTATGGGGATGTTTTGATTTGAATTTGATCCTTACTCCACCCTTTTTGCTGACTGCAAAAATCTGTATCTTTGTATGACTCTTTTTATCTAAGCTTCCACAAGCTTATTATGGCTTTGCCACAAATTGCATTAAGAAACTGAAGTGTATTTAGAAATGATAATTTTGAGATAGAGAAGAGATACATAAATGTGTATTAGCTTTCACTAAATTCTTGAACGACAATTGGGAGCTCTTAATTTTCAGTTGGTAATGATATCGTAACATTCTTGGACTGCTAATATCTCAGTGCTTGGTCAAAATGTCTCTTAGAAAGAGTCACTATTCCTTAACTTATGCTCAAACCCTCCAAAACCAGTGGGTTGGTTTTCCATCTCAGAGCAAACGTCAAAGTCCTGTTGGATCTAACCCCTACCATCTCTCCCACCTCATGTCCTGCTACTTGCCCTCTCAGTCATTCCTCTTTAGCTACCTTGGCCTCCATTGTTTTACTTCTGACATGCTAAGGACATCCCTATTTTAGGGCCTTTGGACTTGTCTTTTCCTTTTCTGCAATGCTCTTTCTCCAGACGTACACATGATTCTCTCCCCCATTGGCTTCCAAACTCTACTCAAATATCATCTTAGTAGAGAGTGCTCTCCTCATATCTGTATAGAAATTAGCACCCACATGATGCCTCATTCTTCATGTCCCTTTTCCTGCTTTATCTTTCTTCTCATGTGCCACCACTTGATATGATATATGTGCTTGGTCTCTTTTCACTAGAATATGCGAAACACAAGGTCTGGGGCATGGCAGAGACTCAATACCATTTGATGATTTTAATAATCAGACACAGAAAATAGAACTATTTCTATAGTGTAGTGAGGATATGTCTGTTCTTGAATGAAGAATGAAGTGTAGTCATTTTGGATGCTTAGGTTTTTGAATAAAATTTCTTCCTGTTAACTTGAGGGCCACATTTGTGTATTTCCAGACTGTGGCTTTGGACTCTTAAGGAAAAAGGAATGGACAAACTGTAAATTCTACTTTAACCTCGGAGGTGTTTGGCAAAATTTAGGTTAAAGTTGTCAAAGAGAAAAGAGCTCTATTGCTTTTATAGAGTAGAAGTGTTCATGCCATCTCATGATAATTAAAAATCTTCTATAGGTTTCATTCTTGAAAGAGTAGTGTGTGGCTGATTACTTCTTATGTTGTACAATTTTTTGCCTTTACTGCAATTAAACATTGCATGAAAATGAGTAGGAATTGTGAAATCCATTTTCCTCAAGAAAACCACATAGGCCTGTGGACATTTAAATGTCATGGTATACCTGATTCCATCCCACTGTCCCCTGTCCCCTAAATATGCTGATAAGTCACATAGAATGTTTATTCTTTGGTATGTTGGGAAACTCTCAATGGCTCCTTTCTAAATGTGTTTTTGTGCTATAAGTCATGTAAATAACTGGTGCCATGAGTGATGTGGCTATCTATGAGTATTCCTTCTAAATCCTCAGAATTCTAATCTGTTTCTATTTTATTTGCTTATATAAGTCTCTTGAAACAGCATAGTTTCTCAGTACCATTTCAAATTTGTGGATGGGAAAAGTGTAATGGAAGGTTTAGCATGGAATTTTTATCAGGCCTAGCTAAAGCTAGGAAGCTTGTGTGCTGGGGAAAAAGGGTACTACTCTAATAACAGAATCAAGTACTTCCTTCTGTTTAGACCACTAATTGGGTGACTTTTCAAATATCTGTGGGCTTCGGGCTCTTTATGAACCAAACAGTGGGGTTGGCTGAATGACATTGAGGGTCCATTTGTGCTACCCTATCACAAGATTGAATAAATTCCTGAAATATCTGCCCTCTCATTAACTCATTTTAAAATAAGAGGCTGTTGAGGCTGAGGAAGGATCAACCTATTTGGGGTCAATTTCTTGTCCTTAGCAACTGTAAAAGAATGTGGCAATTTGTTGAAGTGGTCATGGTAGGAAAAACCCTTCTGTCTCTGCCACATATGGCCTCTAAAACCTACCTAAAATCCTCTTGTTTCTGGGCAACTTTTCCAGATTGAAAAGAGGGTAAGAATTCTGCATGATGCCAGAACTTTAAGCAACTGAATCCTAGCCTTTAAGATAGACTCCCCAATTTAAAACCTACCCAAAACAACATTTAAAAATTGCCAATACTTTCTATTTTTTACTTATTAAAATAGTAAATATAAACAAAGACACTGTTCACTTTTTTCTTTTTTATTTCATCAAGTCCCTAGGTTGAGATGAAGTTCAAAGTCTAGAGATCACATAACTTATAGCAGTGAATAATGTACCCTGTAAGATCAGGTTCTTGCGACTCATTCTGCTAAGAGCAGATTCCTGAATTTCTATGAATTAAATTCAAGTTTATTTCTGGGAATATGGTAAAATGACAGAGTAATGATCACTGAGAAATTTATTGGAGGTGGTTTGTTGCACTTAGGTTTAGATTGTCAGCATCTCCTCTGTTAAAAGCATTGGATTTCTATTTGTAATAGATTTATCCTTAAAACAAATGAGATGGGAGACTATCAACGTCGTAGATAAGCTCCTACATACTAACTTTCATATCACAATTTGCCTACAATTTATTTCTTCTCTGAAATGTTTAAACAAGTTTCTGAACTCTGGATGATTCAGATCATGACTTTCTTGAGCCATAAAAATGTTGGCCCTAGTGCATAATGTACCCCTGCAACCATAGAGAGCCAGGAATATTCTGCAGTGTTCCATATCTAATTCCAGGAAAGAGTCTTTTCAGTTGTCCATAATGTTATATGGTCTAAGAGGATTCAATGAAGATTATTTTATGCTTATACAATATTGCTTCAGAACAAGGACAGATGGTTCATCTGTATAAAAGTTACTTTTCCAAGAGCACAATTCATTCTAATACCAAATTTAAAATGCCCTTAGAGAAGCCCGTTGAAACTGAAAAAAATAATAAATTAAAGACCCTCAAATACATAAGGTTTATCTAGCTGCTCTGCAGAAATTCTGCCAATACGTTAAGTCTCAATGCTCAAGAAATAGTATTTTAGAAGAGAGCTCTGTAGATCTAGGGGATGCTATGCCATAAAAAGGTACATACAGGCCAGGAATTAGGTGGCTAAAATATGAACATGTGTTATGCATTTTCCACATAATATACGTATGTATGTATATATGTATGTATGTATGTAAACATATGTATTGAGTGGAGATATTATATAGGTCTGTGTATATATATGTATTATACTGTCACTGTCTTATATTTTTAGTACCTGGGGTAGTATTTCACAGATAGGAAATGATTAAATATTTTTGATTAAAAAATTAAGAGGAAAGCCAACATTTTCTTCATTTGTGAAAAGCATAGTTATTGATACTCATTTATTAAAATAACTGGCAAAATTATGCGATGTTAATAAAACAATTTTATTTTAACAAAGAAAAAAATGAATAAGGACAAGGATAGTAAATTTATAAAAGGATGCTGCTTCTACATTATTATTTTGTTTCAGGCAAGCTTTCCTACTAAGAACAAATATTAAACTAAATATAGTATTAAGTAGAAATCTCCTTGAAGGAAGGAGAGAGGTATCAAAGAATTTACTGGGCTAGTTTAGAAGACAAAGGAATTAAAAAAAAAAAAGTTGACATTTGTTTGGTGCTGTTTCTCCTCTTGAGATAATTTCTAAATGTTGACTATCCCTGCTACTTCTGAAAGTGAAAGTCATTTCAGAGAAAGGAAGCAGAGCTTTTTTTTAAGATTTTATTTATCTGTTTGACGGAAAGAAACACAGCTAGAGAGGGAACACGAGCAGGGGGAGTGAGAGAGGGAGAAGCAGGATTCCCAGCAAGCAGGAAGCCCGATGTGGGGCTCGATCCCTGCACCCCGGGATCATGACCTGAGATGAAGGCAAATGCTTAACTACTGAGGCACCCAGGCACCCCTGAAGCAGAGCTTTAAATAATTTTACAGTATCTAGGAGAACAAAACATTAGGATTAATGGCCTACCACAGAGGAAGGACACCAATAGGCAATGTAAGTGTTGAATCCAGATGTGCTACTTCCTGCAAATAAAAGTAAACTGGAAATTGAAAACTCTCTCAAAAGAATAAAACAAAGCTTTGAATATTGCAAACACTGAATTAAGACAATAGGCCTCTAGCCTCACTACATATCCAGAAGGAAATTAAATTCTTTTGTGCACAGACTCAAAATTATCCTTCAAATCTTTTTTTAAAAAACAAGAGCATTTTTATGTAGAGAGATTAAGCATATACATTTGCCCTCACAAATGGTAATCTTCCCTATTAACAGCATTGCCCTTCAGAGTTATACAGGTGTTACAATTATAGAACCTACACTGACACATCATGATCCTCCAAAGTCCATAGTCTACATTATAGTTCAGTCTTGGTGTTGCACATTCTATGGGTTTGGACAGATATATAATGGCGTGTGTCTCTCGTTATCTGAAGAATGTTTCACTGCTCTAAAATTCCTCCAGCTCCTCCTAATCTTTGCTCCCTCATTTTTCCAGACATTGGCAACTACCCATTTTCATATTGTTCCCATAGTTTTGCCTTTTCCAGAATGTCATATAGTTGGAATCATAAAGGCCTTTTCAGATGGTTTTTTTCATTTAATAATATGCATTTAAGCTTCCCCTATCTGTTTTCATGATGTGATAGTTCATTTGTTTTAAGGACTGAATAATATTCCATTGTCTAGATGTACCATAGTTTATTCATCCACTCACCTATTGAAGGACCTTGTGGTTACTTCCAAATTTGGACAATTATAGATAAAGCTGCTATAAATATGAAGGGACATAAGTAATCAACTCTTCTGGGTAAATACCAAGAAGCACACTTGCTGTATCATATGGTAAGAGTAGGTCTGATTTTATAAGAAACTGCCAAATAGTCTTTCAATGTGGCTGTATCAATTTCCATTCCCACCAGCAAATGAAGAGAGTTCCTCTTGCTCCAAATCCTGACAGCATTTAGTGTTTACAGTGTTTCAGATTCAGGCCATTATACTAAGTATGTAGTACTATCTCAAATTACTTTAATTTGCATTTCCCTTATATAATGTGGAGCATTTTTTCCTATGCTTGTCATCTGTATATTTTTGATGAGAGGTCTGTTAAGATCTTTGCCCTATTATTTAATCTGGTTTGTTTTCTTATTGCTGAGCTGGCTTTTTTTGTCTTTTTGTGTAGCAGTCCCTTAGCACATGTGCCTTTTGCAAATATTTTCTTCCATTCTGTGGCTTATATTCTCCTTTCCTTGACAGTGTCTTTCACAGAGCAGGAGTTTATCATTTTAATGAAATTCAAGTTCTCAGGTTTTTTTTGATACATCTTGCCACTGATGCTGTACCTAAAATAGTCTTTGCTATACCCAAGGTCATATAGGTTTTCTCCCATGTTATCTCCTAGGAGATTTATAATTTTGCATTTTACATTTAAGTCTGTGATCCATTTTGAGTTAATTTCTGTGAAGGATGTAAGGTCTGTGTCTAGATTCATGTTCTTGCATGTAAGATGCCCAGTGGTTCCAGCACCGTTTGATGAAAGAATATCTTTGCTCAATCATATTGTCCTTGCTCCTTTGTCAAAGATTGGTTGACTGTATTTATGTGAGTCAGTTGTTGGGTTATCTATTTTGTTACATCGATTTACTTGTCTGGTCTTTCATTAATATCATACTGTCTTGATTATAGCATTATTATAGTTAAGTCTCAAAGTCAGGTGCTGTCAGTTCTCCAGTTTTGTTTTTCTCCTTCAATATTGCGTTGCCTCTTCTGGGTTCTTTGCCTCTCCATACAAACATTAGAATCAGTTTGTTGATATCCACAAAATAACGTACTTTTTTTTTTTTTTAAACTGGGATTGTATTGAATTTATAGATCAAGTAGGGGAAAACTGGTGTCTTAACAATATAGAGCCTTCCTATCCGTGGACATAGACCATCTCTGCATTTATTTAGTTCTTTGATTTCATTCATCAGAATTTTGTAGTGTTCCTTATACAGGTCTTTATATTTTGTTAGGTTTATACCTAAGCATTTCATTTTTTTGAGGTGTTAATGTAAATGTTACATTTTCAATTTCAAATTCAATTCTACTTGTTAACTGCTGGTATACAGGAAAGCAGTTGCCTTCCATGTATTAAACTATAGTCTATAACCTTGCTATAATTGCTTATTGGTACCAGGAGTTTTGTTGTTGCTTCAGTCAGACTTTTTTATCTGAAAATAAATACAATTTTATGTCTTTTTTTCTCAATCTGTATACTTCACCCCTTCTTTCTTATTGCATTAGAGTCAGTGAGTCTATTTTGTACTCCAGTACAGTGTTGAAAATAAGTGGTGAAAGGGGACATCCTTGCCTTGTATTTGATCTTAGCAGGAAAGTGCAAATTTCTTTCCATCAAGTTTGATGTTAGCTCTAGGATTTTAAAATATTCTTTATCAAGTTGAGGATTTTCCCTTCTGTTTCTAATTTACCTAGAGAGTGTTTTGTTTTGTCTTAATCATGCACTGGTGTTGGATTTTGTTAAATGCTCTTACTGCATTTTTGAGTAGGATTATGTGATTTTTCTTTTAGCCTGTATATATGATGAATTATATTAATTGATTTTCAAATGTTGAAACATCTTTGCATACTTGGATTAAAGCCCCTTAATCATAATGTACAATTCATTTTATTCATTGTTGAACTTGATTTATTATTTTGTTGAGAGTTTTTGCATCTGTGTTCATCAGAAATGTTTATATGTAGCTTCTTGTAGTTTCTTTTTCTGGTTGTGATATTAAGATACTGCTGTCCTCAGAAGGTTGGGAAGTATTCTCTTTGCTTCTGTTCTCCTTAATAGATTTTAGAAAATTGGTGTAATTTCTTCCTTAAATGTTTACTAGAATTCATCAGTGAACTCATCAAGGTCTGGTGTTTTCTGTTCTGGAAAGTTATTAATTATTGATTAAATTTGTTTAATTTTTTTTTTCCAGTGTGGAAACTTATATGCTTACTTTTAGATATTTCTTCCTTTTTAAAATATACCTCCAAATGCTATAAATTTGCTTCTGTGCATTGCTTTTGCTGTGTACCACTAATTTTGATAATTTCCATTTTCATTTAATTAAAAATGTTTAATTTCTCTTGAGGTTTCTCCTTTGACTCCTGTGTTATTTAGAATTGCATTTTTAAATCTCTGTATATTTTTGCATTTCCCAATCATCTTTCTGTTACTGGCTCCCAGTTCAATTCCATTGCTACCTGAAAGAAGACATTGTATGATTTCTGTTCTTTTAAATATGTTATGATATGGTTCTATGGCCCAGAATGTAGTTTATTTTGGTGGATAATTACTATTAGCTTGAGAAGAATGTGTATTCTTCTGTTGCTAGATGAATTAGTCTGTGGATATCAATTATATCCAGTTGATTTGTATTATAGTTGTGGTCAACTATGTCCTAGCTGTCTTTTTACCTGCTGTATGTGTACATATGTATGTGTATACTTTACATGATCGTCTGTATATTTTATATGAATATGGGGGAAATATGAAGGAATTCATCAAGTTGCTAACTTTGATTTTAAGGAGGAAGAACAGAGAATAAGGGTACTGAAGTATGAGGACAAAAGGGAAAACATATAAGGAAAAGAAAGGACAAGAGAAAGAAAGGATGATGAAGAATAAAGATGTTAAAATAAATCTACATAAATGTAATTATTGTATTAAAATTAGTGGGTGCTACCTCAGGCTGATGTGAGTTTAGGTCATTTCATTTTATTTATTTATTCATTCATTCATTCATTCATTCATTCATTTATTTATTTATAAAGATTTTATTTATTTATTTGACAGAGAGAGATCACAAGTAGGCAGAGAGGCAGGCAGAGAGAGAGGAGGAAGCAGGCTCCCCGCTGAGCAGAGAGCCTGATGTGGGCCTTGATCCCAGGACCCTGAGATCATGACCTGAGCCGAAGGCAGAGGCTTTAACCCACTGAGCCTCCCAGGCGCCTGAGTTTAGGTCATTTTTAATGTACTGCTATACTTTACATTTTCATCTCCTGTTTTGCAATATTGAGCATGCCATCTTTACATAAAGAGGAAAGCATAATAAATCTGATTTCAGTGGATTAGAAAAAGCTTTTAAAAGAAAATATTTAGGTTGGAGTCTAAAAATGTTCTTGTTTAAATTGAAACAAAAATCTTGCACCTGAAGCATTTACGAATTTCAAAAAGTAAACCAGCCTAAAGAAAAAAAATTGTGATTAAAAAAAAAGAGTTGCTATTTAAACTATAGTCTACTTTGGGCGGTATTTATTCGGGAAAATAACTTGGAGGAAAAAAATATAACCACAAAAGCACATTTATCTAAAGCTTTCTATTTTGAATATATGCATTATGTGCCCAAAGAGCCATCCCAGTGTTAAGTACAGAATGTCTTTGCTATTTTTCTTCCTCCCAGCAATAAAGCTGTTAGGAGCCAGAGTAAAGACGATGCATAATGTCTGGTGAAATGGTGAGCTGTGAGTTAAAGAACAATCATAATTTGCTAATTTTTCTAAAACGCATTTAAAAATCCTTTCACATTAATCTCTGTGATTCATAAAGAAGGGAGGCAGGTTGGCAAAGTTTAAATGATTGAAAATGATGCCGGTGGCCTTCTGCAAAATCTGATTACAGCTTTGATGATTGATGGCTTGCCATTAGTACAGAGGGGGAAAAAGCCTAGAAATTGAACCAAGTAAATCAACCAAAATCTTTCTAGTTTATAGGGAACACTTAGACATGATTCAAAAATGTTTTAACCAAGATTTCATTTTCTGTAAATATATGTTGCCTTCGAATATGAAGTATTCATTTCAGTGACTTTTCCCTGAATTGCACTTTAATCTTGTCTTCAAGAAAGTCCAGCTTGCCCTGCCACCTTCCTCAGGCTTAAAGGCTCATGTGATTTACTTAAGTGACAGTGTACCACTCTATTTGTATTCCTGTTTTCATTTGGCAGCTTCTATAGAGTGCATGTTGCTGTTGCTGGGGAGACCCGAACATTGGAAAAATTCAGAGGTGAGTAAAGTAAGGAATCTTCCTTTCGCTTAATAATTTTCTTGAATTTGCTAAAAACCTCATGTCAATTTGACCTATAGGGCAAGTTGTTACAGCTCATTAATTTGAGCATTAGTGCATTGATGATACATTCATACTTCTGCATAACATCATGGACCAGAAAAGATAATTCATAATATACCACAATTACAAAGAAAATTTTTCAAAGAACTTTAAGCAGAGAATAACTTTTATGGCGGGATTTACTGTCACCATGACACGGACCACATTGTAGTAAATTTTCAGTAATTAGATGAGTTATTTGTCATCATGGAGGAAATATTCATACACTGGTATGAATCCTTGCATGTGTATAAGCTACTTAGTACTGTGTAAAATTATTGATTGACCCACCATGTCTTTATTAGGTAAATAGCTATTTACCAACAATTTACTCATTTTGAATTTGCTCACAAAAATTTACTCATTTTGAATTTACTGGTCAGCATTTACTGACATTTACTGTCTCCAGCATCATAAAAACCTGGCTAAATGTCATTGTTATAAGTACTCATTATATGCTAACAATGTAGGGCCAATATTTACAGAGCACCTGCAATGTGTAAGACTGTGAGGTCCTTGAGGTAGAGGATCTGACTGTGTTGTTGAGTTAACAAAATGCCTAGTACAGCGTAGTTACGTTTCCTGTGTACATACTTTTAGAATTAACATATTAAGCTATACAATCCTTGTTTTCAGCCCTCCTTTCCCCTAGAAAAACCTATTAAGTAGGTGCTTTGAAATGAATTGAATTGGAATTGGAATCTAGAGAGGATTTTTACTTTTCCAGAAACATGCCACTGATTAGTGTCTTGGAGTATTGTTTTTAAGATGGTTTGAATACTTGAGGACACAAGTAGTCACTGGAAATTTTAAGAAAAATGGCCAGAAAAAGAGATGTTTTAAGAATTAAGTCTCAGAATAAGTCAATAAGCCTCTTGGACCTCAAGATTTTCTCTCTAGTTAGAGATCTTTTAAGTTAGATATTGGGATTGTTCTGTATTAGTCTCTTATTGCTGCTACAACAAATTACCATACACTTAGTGGCTTAAAACAACATGCATTTTTTTAGGGTTCTGAAGATCAGAACAAAATGAGTTTTTCAGTAGGCTAACATGTAAGTGTTGATAGGGCCATGCTTCTTCTATCGCCTTTCCTTTTCTAGCGTCTAGAGGCAAACTCACCATCTTTGGCTTGTGATCTGCCTGAACCAGTCAGCAGTCCAACTAAAGCAATAGAATATTAAGATTGTTCACTGAGATGTTTTGAGTAAAATCAAGTGCTAATTTACCGAGTGCAGTTTTGCTTGTATTGGGATTCTGGATTTCTGGGTAAGATATAAACTGCTGATGGAGGTTCACATTGTCATGGGTCTGAGGAAATCATTGTGGAAGAACTATTTCATGTATTTGATTTCACATACTTCAAGAATGGAGAGAAAATAGTAGAACTCCATTTTCCTTTTTGAAGAAGACATTTAAAGCTTTATCTAAATTTGTGATTGGGTCCTTATTGCAACTCAGACCATCTTGATTTTTCTACATGAATCTTAGAGTACATTACAACTAGACTGTAGTAATAGCCATTTAATCACCTTGCAGGCAATATTTTAATCCCTCAAGTCAGACTGTTCACCTGAGTCAGGTTATTTTCCCTCAACAGACTTTGATTATACTTTTTTCTTGTTCAAATTGTCATTCAGTTTCTATTGTGTACAGGCTTATTCAGACTTATATTTAAAATTCTCCTTAGGTTGTTCCCAGATGAATTTTTAAACTTTCATTACTCTCTTAAGGGAGATTTTTGTGTTTCTTTACATTTTGTTCTAAAAAGTTCCAAGGAATCTTCGTAGATGTCCTGGAGCAAAAGACATGTTCTTGGAAAGATCTCTGGACTTTTCCCCCCAACTTCAGTTAGAATACCTCAGCTTTATCTGGTTTATGCTTTGGGTTTCACAGCAAGGCTATTGTTAAAAATAAGTTTCTGTAGAGCTGTTGTGGAAATTAATTTTCCTGGTTGTTCTCTATGAACTGTTTATTTAGTCAAATGATGCCCCTTTACTGACAAGCAAATATCTCACACATTCAGGCTTTTTATATTTTTTTCTATCCTTTCCCCCATCCTCAATTATTATTCCCTAGCCAGATCCTTCATCCTCAAGGGCAAACTCTTAGGTGTGAGACTATCCCTGATCACTTCAGCACAGAGTGATCTCTCCCTCCCTCTCCCTCATAAATATTTATTATCTGTTATATCCTCAGTGCTAGACATAAGGCATGATACTCAGTGGATATACAGTATAGGGAGTGGATAGACAGCATGATGAAGGAAGGAAGACGGTCAGAAGGCAAGAGAGAAGGAAGAATTTTGAAACTGCAGGCATTATGTTAAGGTGTCCCTAAACCTCCATTGTTAGGTTTAACTTTTCAGATATAAATACAAGTCGACCCAGCCAGTTTACGGGAGAGGGAGAGGATAGCAGGTTTAACATTTATCACATGCTCTATGATAATGCTGGGTGCATTATGTGAGTATCATCTTTAAGTTAATCTTCATAGCAATACTGTGAAGTTTTACTGAAGAGGTAACTGAAGCTGAAGAAGTTAAGCAACATTCCCCAGGTCCCAGAGCACCAGCAGGTCTTGAATTCAAATCCCAGTGTGCGTAGGTAATATGGATTTCCTCAAGCTCCTCTGAAGCTAGTCACTGCTTTCTAAATATCACAGAGTATCTGATGGGAAGAAAAGACCATTTTATATTTTAGGAATAAATGAATGAATTATGGAATACGTTATTAAAAAAGGATGACATTAATGCCTTTTAATAAACTATAATTCTTCTGTATATCTACCACTGTCATTACCATGCCCTAGCTGTCAGGACCCCAGACACTAGAGCTAATGGAATTAGCTGTTTGCTTTCAGTTCTCACTCTACCATATATGAGCCATAGATCCATAGTGAAGTTACTTAGGTTAATGTGCCTTAGTCTTTTCACTTGTTACAGGAGGAAAATGACAGCGTTTACTTCATAAGGTTATTAGGAGGATTAAATGCATCTTGCCCAGTTCTTAGACCATAACAACAACATTTATTGAGCACGGATTGCTACCATCACTTCCACCACCATTTATTGGGTTTTTAATAAATGCCCAGTATTGTGCTTGCATTGTCATTATAAACCACCTAACAGCCTCATAAACTGAGCATTGTTACTGTGCTCCTTTATAATGAGGAAACTGAAACTTGGAAATTGCTTGCCCAAGGTCACTGAACTAGTAAATGAAAGAGCTGGACTCAAGCCCAGGTCTGTCTGACTTACATGATCTAAAAGACTGAGAATTCATTGAAAACATTGTCCTCTATCTTGTCTGCTTCTTGTTGGGCTTTTGGTGTCATCTCTTCTGTTGCTAGAATCTCTCCCAAAATATGTTTGCATGGCAAGTTCCTTTTGTTGTGTTTGTTATTGTCCCAGCTTATGGCTTATTTGACTGTACCTAGTGTCCCTCTGACTCCCCAGCTTTGTGGTCAGATCTGAGCTTCTACCAAATTGGGAGAGCAGTTGAGTGTTGTCATTGCCATACTTGATTCTGATTCTTTTGGTTTGTATCAACTGTTCTACACACACACACACACACACACACACACACACACACACAGTCTTTCTGCTTTGGTTTCCCTGAGAAAATTATCTGTTATCAATATGGAATGACATCAGTTAATGACAACACCATAGGTTTCTCTAAGTATCCTCATGGCACAGGGGATATTTTCGTCTAAAATAGTGCTCCCAGGAGAGTCCCATTTAATTTTCCCTAGTAAAAGCAACTTACCGTAAGCAATGTTAGTAAGGCCATGTGCCAAGTATGCTAATCTTCTGCCTGGAAAATGCTTCAGACTCACATGGGCTGATCTCAACTACTCTCACACACTTCTTAGGAAGCACCCAATGATGGGGTACAAAGCAAAATACCTGAATTAGGAGGCTTTACTTCCACAGAACAGTGAAATCCCTTACCTTTCTTAATTCTCTCTTTATTGAAGGCAAACAGACGTTCATAGACTGCTTTGCTGATTCCCAAGGCAAATGAGGGCAGCTATTCCATAGGTTGCCTACTATGTGATACTCAACATACATGTATTTAGTTTTGTTTTTTTTTAACAGATACCAGGCAAGGTGCTCAGAATATTAGCAAATACAGGTTTATAAGGAGACTGGAATCTAGTAATACCAAATAAATGCTATGTGACTTGGCATAAATCTTCTCATTTAATCCTCATAATAGTCCCGAAAGAAACAAATTATTATTCAATTATTTTACATGTGAGCAATGAAAGGCTCAGAGGTGTTTGGTAACTGGTATTTCAATTAAGGATTATTTTATTCCAAAATCCGTGCATCTTATACGTTCTCGCTGCCCTTGCCAATGGCCATGACAGGAAAGCTCTGGGGCGTTTTGTGTAACATAGTGTTGCTTTGGCATCAGACACATCTTAGTTCAAGTACCAGCTCTACAACCTATAACTTTTGTGACCATGAGTGTACCTTATGCGCACACACACACACACACACACACACACTACATATAAATCTACAGTAGAGGGTTGCCCTGTGGATTAAATGAGATGCTATATTAAGCCTTTTACAAACCAAGCACATAGGGGATCCTTGTTAAATGGTAGTCACCATTGTATCACTATTAGTAAAGCGAATGTAGCTTGGGCTCTCCTGGCTATAGTAAGGGAAACACTGTGTGAAATGCAGCTCTCTTCTTCCACAGAAATAAGGTAAAGAAATGGAATTAGCTCTTGGTTAAAATAGACTTCTGTCAGGTAGGACACCTAGCATTTAACATGTATGAGTCAACACAGTCATCTCCTAAGTTCCTCTAGTTTGTTGGTTCCTTTTAGAGAATATACAGTCTTATCCTTCATGGCTAATTGAGACTGGAACTAATTTTCAACTGTTCAGTATTAAGCAATAAAATATTGAAGAAGTTCTATAAAAATGCTGTGTTTTTATTTAAACAAAGTGAGTCGTGTGGAACCTGGTTGGAAAATGTCCAGCCTTTTGTAACTTTGTGGCACATTTGCCCAAAGAAAGAGCAAATAGTATTCTAATACTATTCTTAAAGAACTGGAATGAGTATAGGGGCAGTCTGGCATTTTTTCCTTTAGTGATCCATAAATTCCAGCAAATATTTATTGAGCTCTTTGCTGTAGTTTCTTCCAGCATGTAGAAATTATACTCTTCTACCCTTCATTCAGTATAGGTCACATGCTTATGATATATACCTGAGTAGTATAAGGTTATATAAAGGATTACTACAGTTGTACAAAAAAGGAAAATATATGTGGGGAAAAAAGATGGTAAAAGACAATATAAAAAGTAGTATCTATTTTGTACTGTTGAGGTTATAGGGAATTTTTGGTATGTAGTATGCATATCTTCTATTAATTATAATATTAAACCTCTTGGATCATAACTTTGTCAAAGACAAAACTAAAGTCATTTTTGACTGAGCTCTTTCTCTGTTTTATGCACACAGTGCCATTTAATCTTAGTTACTCATTATTCTTTATTTTCATTCTATACTCACTCCGAAGGTGATTTCATTCAATCTCATGACTTTCAATGTCATGTATTTGCTGATGACTCTCCAGTTTAATTTTTTACTCTGACCTCTCCCTTGAGCTCCATACATGAACGTTCAGTTGCATATTTGACATCTTCTAATAGATGGATATCCATAGACATCTTCTAATGTCTAATAGACATCTTGATAGCAGCATGTCCTAAGCAGAACTTTTTTTTTAATTTATTTGTTTTTATTGTTACTTAAATTTTTTTTCCATGTTCCAAGATTCATTCCCCCTTCCCCACACCCAGTGCTCTATGCAATAGGTGCCCTCAGTACCCACCACCAGGCTCTCCCATCCCCTCACCCCTTCCCTCCAAGTCCTCAGTTTGTTTCTGTGTCCAAAGTCTCTCTTATTTTGTTTCTCTCCCTGAATTACCCTACTTCCCATTTACTTTCCTTCTCTTACTGTCTTCCATATTACCCCTCATGCACCACACATAAGTAAAACCATGTGATACTAGACTTTCTCTAGTTGGCTTATTTCACTCAGCATAATCTCTTCCTTTTTTTTTTTTTTAAGATTTTATTTATTTGACAGAGAGAAACACAGCCAGAGAGGGAACACAAGCATGGGGAGTGAGAGAGGGAGAAGCAGGCTTCCAGCTGAACAGGGAGCCTGGTGTGGGACTCGATCCCCGGACTCCGGGATCATGACCTGAGCCGAAGGCAGTCGCTTAACCAACTGAGCCACCCAGGTGCCCAGCATAATCTCTTCCAATCCAGTCCATGTTGCTACAAAAGTTGGATATTCATACTTTCTGATGGAGACGTAGTATTCCATTGTATATATGTACCACATCTTCTTTATCCATTCATCTGTTGATGGGCACCTTGGCTCTTTCCACAGTTTGGC
>PITA01006238.1:71365-102258 GCA_004023965.1 Spilogale gracilis
AAGATTTTATTTATTTGACAGAAACACAGCCGGAGAGGGAACACAAGCAGGGGGAGTGAGAGAGGGAGAAGCAGGCTTCCCGCCGAGCAGGGAGCCCGATGTGGGACTCGATCCCGGGTCTCCGGGATCATGACCTGAGCCGAAAGCAGTCGCTTAACCAACTGAGCCACCCAGGTGCCCAGCATAATCTCTTCCAATCCAGTCCATGTTGCTACAAAAGTTGGATATTCGTACTTTCTGATGGAGACGTAGTATTCCATTGTATGTATGTACCACATCTTCTTTATCCATTCATCTGTTGATGGGCACCTTGGCTCTTTCCACAGTTTGGCGATTGTGGCCATTGCTGCAATGATCATTGGGGTACATATGACCCTTTCTTCTTTTCACTACATCTGTGTCTTTGCGGTAAATGCCCAGTAATCTAAGCAGAACTTCTGATACATCTTGGACAAACATACTTCACTAATTTTTTTTTACAAATTGTCCCTTTCTGTAAAATTCCAAGCTTGACTTTTCAATGATTTCTTCAAGTAAAAACCAGCATGCCATCCTGGATTCTTCATGTACATATCCAGTCAGCAAGTTTTATAAGCTTTATTTTTAAGACCTATGCCCACTCTGACTACGTCTCTTATTAGCATCCTAATCCAAGCAGATATTCTCTCTGTCCTAGGTGGCTATGTTAGCCTCTAATCTGGCCTTCCAGTTTTTTTCCCTGACCCTCTTCACATTAATTATCCAAGCAATAACTAGGGTGTTATTAAAAAAATTATATATATATATATATATATATATATCTTATGTTACTAATCTGCTCAGAGCCACAATGGCTTCCCATCACACTAAGAATAAAATTCTTACTGTGACTTAAAAACTCACTTATTGGTGGTTACTTCCTAGACCGCTATTCCTGCCCTCTTTCCCATTCATGTTGCTTCAGCCACACTGGACATTTCATTGTTTCCTGAGCACACAAGCTTGCTTGTACCTCAGCAGCATGCTATTCTCTTGTCTTGAAACACTATTCCGCTACACTGTCACATGGCTCACCCCCTCACTTCATTTATGTCTTTTTAAAATGTTACTTCTTCAGAATTCTCATCTGACTGAACTAGCCAGACTATCCACCTCCTCTTCCCATTACCCACCTACTTGTAACCATTCTTTATCTTCATCTGAAATATGTGTAAATACACATGTCTTTATGCTAATTTATTATATGAATTACGTAGTATATTTCCTTAATATATTTTCCTTATAAAACTCTTTCCATTCAAGATTATGAATGCCTCAAGATCGGAGAATATGTAACAGTCTATACTGAACCTATTTCACAGATCAGCATATAATACTTACTCAATAAATACTTGTCAGATTGAATTGATTCAATACAGTGCCCTTCACATTTATTACTCATTTGCTTGTATAGATTTTTAAATTGACTAAAAGATTAAATAGTCCATCTTTGCAGGTTCATGCAAAGCATTAAAATAGTTAAAATAGAAATATAGGTTTAGTTCTCTGCTTTCAGTTAAATGCCAGTCCTTGCTTGGAACATTCACTCTGGTGGTTTACACAGTAGCAAAGCTTTAAGGCACATGTTGAGTAAATATTTTTATTACCAATTTTGAGTTGAGGAAATTGAAATTCTGCATTGATTGTAATATCATGAACTGTAAAAGCATAAATGAATACTAGAGATTAACTAAATCTACTTAGAGACAAATAAACTGCAACTGAGAAAAACCAACAGGATTCCCAAATTTCTTACAGACTCCATGGATGAAAGCCAAAATGATGGAGTACTGGCAATGTTAGGATAAAAAATTTGTTTTCCTGTTACATGTTTTTGGAGTTTGTCCATGAGTCTGCCTTGTCTTTTTTGTTGGAAAGGTGGTGCACTTGTCTTTTTTATTGGAAAGGTGGTGCACTAGGAATAGGATCCCTGTGTGTTCCTCGAGGCATTCGTGCTAACATCAAAGATCAAACTTTAGTTAATAGCAGATTTTGACAGAAACGACAATTTGTTTGGTCCTGTTTCTCCATGTCTCTTCTAAGACATCAGGATTCATTGTAATATTTAATTGCAGTGCAAATGGTAATATACCTAAAATGATATGTGAGGTTGAAGAAACATTTTTTTCCACAGGTACATTGCTCATCTGCTTTTACATACTCTGACGAGAGGAATCGTTATCTATAAAAAAAAAGCCAGGTAGGGTATGTCCATTCCATGGAGTTATTAATCTTTGATATTTTCTAAAAGAGATTTTAGGGTTTAGAACTTAAGGAAAACAACAGAAAGATCGAGACTGCATGAATCTACACTGTTGAGTAAGCATATATACTGTGTTACATGTTTTGTATTAGCTTGCTTAAGGCAACTTTGATGTTATAGAGAGGAATACCATTTTTATTTTTCCTAATAAAGTAGCAGGTGAAATCTCTCAGCGGCGCATGGCTGAGGAAAGAGCTTTGTTTTTGATAGAACCTGAATTTCTACTTAAGTTCTTCTCCATGTCCTATAACTAAGCGCAGGGCAGTCCATACTGAGCTTTTATTTCCTCATGACATCTCCTGATTTTCAGGAGATTCTCATTATTGCTTAAAGTTCACTTTTAGCCTTGGAAATCTCTTTGTTACAAATTACAAAAACCCACTCAAAATGCTTAGCCGTAGAACAGACATGACTGTAAGAATATGGGACTTCCTCCCAGAACCCTACTTTAGGGAGTGAAATCAAGTCTGGGGTGGGGGTAGTGCCGAGCTTGGGGCTGTAAAGCTCTCAAGAATCAAGGCATATGTCCTTTCTAGGCACAGTTTCATCACTGATTTTTTTCAGCATTTCTCCTTTCTTTTGGTTCTGAGTTTACAGATCTAGCCCAAATGATGAGCCAAGACTGATAGGCAGCAATTATTCCTGATTCAAATAACCAAGACAAAGTGGATTGACCAATTTGGATGAGATATCCACCTCTGCATGAATTGGCGAGAACCATGAAGAGAAGGTCTTTAGGACAAACAGTTTGCAGGGTCCCATCCCTTAGATAGAGCAGGGGAAAATACCACAGATGGGAATTTGTGGGCTAGGCAGCCCCTGCAAAAGGTGCACACTGCCAGTATACTGGTCATCTTTCAAGAGATTTGCAAGGAGCTTCACTTCTCTTCAATAAATTAATCTTCAGTCCTGCATGTTGCTAGTTTTCTGGGGGAAAAGGCTTCACTCTTTGTATACCCTGCATCTTCCTACCTTTCTGTTTGTTTTGAATGTTCAGTGTTTCCTTATCAGTACCTTCTGACTCTGGATGGTCAATATTTACACTTTTTTTCTTTTATTGAGTAAATAGTCCTTGGTTGTTTGTGGCTAATATCTCTGTTACAGAAATAATGAACTTACTTCCAAGATTACTTTTTTCCCCTGTTTATAGGCAGATGGCAAGGATTGATGAAGAATAACCAAACAGTGATTTTGTTTACTCTGTTTATTTTATATATTAAATGCAGACATAATACTCTCTAGCAACCCTACTATACATGGCAATGATGTATATTTTCCCACTCTCCAAACAACTATATATGGCCTTATTGACTCTTCTCAAGTGTCCTCCATTTAAATAATTCTTCACCTTCAGCTGATAACTTCCCTCATAATTTATTGAGCTTATAAATCTATAGACATTTCCTCATCTTTCCACCATTAGAATTACCAATAACCAACATTTCTACTCATTCTTAACTGACGAAGACTGGTATTGTTCTTGTTCCTAGGCAGTGCTGACCCTTCCATTTGGATCCCTGAATCTATCTTCTCTGGCTCAAGGGACTCACTTCTGCTTTATGCACATACTTCTGAGCACCCCAATTTTCCACTGTTTAGTTATCCAAATCATTACAAAACATTTCCAAATATTTCCTCTTTAAAATGCATTCTGTGAACTCTACCAGACTTTCTCTTATCAGTACCTTATTTTAAAAATTTTCCTTTGTTGTAAGATTCTTGAAAGTGTGATACATGGTTAGTGTTTCCACTTTATCATCTTGCATTCTTTTATCAACCTGCTATGATTGTTCTCTTATCGCTGCCACTCCAATGAGACTATTCTTCCCAAACCTATCAATGACATCTATGTTGCTAATCCAATAATTACTTGTCTGTCTTTATGTTAAACTTACATAAACACTAACCATGGCTGGTGATTCCTCTCCCTTTGCCTTCTGTGACAGAACATTCTCCTGGCTTTCTTCTACTTTGGTGGCCTTTTGTTCTTGACCCACTTTACTAACTGCTCCTCTTCACAACTTTTGAATGTAGCATTGCCCTATGGTTCGGTGATGGACACTCTTTTCTTTTTATAATTACTCCTTCTCCCTAGATGAACCTCTTTGGCCCTATACCTTAAGATTCATTAGTCACAACATGACCTCTTTCCTCCACACTACACCACTATATGTAACCACCAACTTATCATACTGCTTAGATATTTAATAGACATCTCAGATTTAAAAGTTATGAACTGGAATTCCTGGTTGTTGCCTATCCTTACTCTACTCATCCTGTATTCTTTTCCATTCAAGTAAACATTAAAATCAGCCACTCAGTTGCTTATGTCAGTAAGCTTGCATTTCCCTCCTTTAACCTCATGAGATCCGCTACCAAATTTTTTTACTCTAATTCTGAATTAAGTATTCACCCACTTCTGTCTCTCTCTATTGCTATAGCTCTTATCCAGATCATCATCCTACCCTGATTACTTATCTTTTTAAAAAATATTTTATTTATTTATTTATTTGACAGGGAGAGAGATCACAAGTAGGCAGAGAGAGGGGGAGGAAGCAGGCTCCTTGCCACACAGAGAGCCCGATGTGGGCCTTGATCTCAGGACCCTGAGATCATGACCTGAGCTGAAGGCAGAGGCTAACCCACTGAGCTACTCAGGTGCCCCTGATTACTTATCTTGAATAAATAGCTGGCTTTCAATTTTTCCACTATAGCCCTTTGTCTATATGCTTTCTATAATAAGCCTTTTAAAAAACTTAGATAATTTGACTCCTCTTCCTAAAAATAAAACCCTCTGGTAGAACTTCAAATTTTAATCAAACCCCGTACTTTCATTTACAGAATTCTCTATGACCAGGCCTCTGACCAGTCTCAGAACTCATTTCATGCTAGTCTTACCCAAGTATATTGTAATCAAGAAAAATAAAACAATCATATACACGCATACTCAAATGGCTTCTTTCTATTTTCAACATGTCAACCTTGATCACATTTCAGGGTCTTAGTTCCAGCTACTATAACAAAATTCCGGAGGTTGGATAGCTTAAATAATATTTATTTCTAAGAGAACTGGAGGTGAGAAAAATAAAAAAGATGACAGCAGATAAGGTATCTGGGGAGGGCCAACTTACTGTTCTACAGATAGTTGAATTCTTGCCATTTTCTCACTTGATGGAAAGAAAGCTCGCTCTCTGGCTTCTTATTAGGGTACTAAACCTGTTTTTGAGAGCCTGACCCCCCTATCTAATTATCTATCTGTCTTATTAGGATACTAAACCTGTTTTTGAGAGCCTGACCCCCACTACCTCCCATATAGCAACACAATGGGCGACCTCCAAAAACCATTATAGTAGGGATTACTGTCTCAACATATGAATACTGGGAGGACACATATATTCAGGGTCTTTACACTAGTTTCTCTGGAAGGCTTGTTCCCTTTATTTGGGCTTATCTTGACATTGAGATTTCAACATTACTATTGCATTTTTAGGGAAAAAAAAAGATTTCCTTTGACCATTGCTATCCCTTTCTGCCATGTCGTCTTATTTTCATTTCCTGCAGAGCCCTTATCTTTTGAGACTGAAGCAGTATCTACTTTATGGTATGTTTCAATAAATATTAGTTGTTTTCCCACAACATTGCTGACATTTTATAGGGCATGGGTTTATTTATTTTTTTTTAAGAAATAAGAACAACATCTAATTTGATTTGAATTAGAATAAACAAGAGAATACAGAAGTGTGACTGAAAAATAAAGCGAGAAAACTGAACCCTAAATTGAATATTTTCAGAGGCAGCATGTAATTAACCAAAATGGAAATCTGCTTTTGAGAGGATGGGGTGGGGATGAGAATTCATAATGATTATGGTTCTTAGTTAGCATCCTGTTTTCACATCTTAGTGGGAAGAAAAATAATTTCATACTGAAAGATTATTTATTTATGGGTCATGCCCTTCCAAAAGTTTGTGGTATATTATTTGTGGACAGATTAAAATCAGACTAGTACTTTGTCCTTTGATCTCATGTCTGTCCCTAATTGTAGCCCAGGCAGATGGACTTTGGGTATTCCGGTCATACCACTGAATAATCTGGGGAAATCAACAGGTCACATAATGGGGACAACACAGTGAACTGTGGCTTTCCAAAGAATGATTCTTAATGTTATACAGAGTGTTCATGGGTGTTTTCTTCAGGAATTAAAAAAAAAAAAAAAAAAAAGATGTACAAGGTAGGAGACTCAGAGGGTTTCCATATCTGCAGATTTAAATATCATCCAACTGGTGAATGTACAACTGTAGCAGAGCCCTGTGTTGTGTATATTATCCAGGACCTGTTCATCCTTCTAACAGTGCTTCAGCTTTCCTGGGGGGAGCTGCCCTGTTTTCCCACTTTTAGGTTGTAGGTTTTCTGTGGTGTCTGGTAAGTTGCCAGCCCCAGGACTGGGTTATTTCTTAGTCTGGCCAATGAGACCATGCCTCTGGCTGAAGTAATTGGTTCAACGACAGGCAGATAATCAGAGTCAATAATACGAGTAAGGCTTTTAGTAAGATTGCTGGGAGAAAGCACTCTTCTCTGTTTTTCTCTGCTTCATCATGATAGACTGGGTGCCTGGATCTCTACACAAAGGGAGAGAGAGTTTAGCTGAACAGGCCCAATGAACAGAGACCAGGTTATGTTATTCTGTTGTTCCTACTCCTGGCTCTTAGTTGTGGGAACCTGTAAATTACAACCAAGGAAAACAGATTTCATATCCTGCTCATTTTTATGCCTTGTATTGGCCTTTGAGTTGTATTTATAGCTGTCTTTGTGGTGAGAAAATACTGGTTAAATATAAATATATAATTGAGAATTATGTTTTTATACTACTTTGTGGATCTCATGACATTGGGACTAGATGGGATGATGCAGAGGTTTAAAAACCAGGTCAGATCAATAAGTTGTGTACCTGAAACTAAAGTAATATTGTGTGTCAATTCTACTTAACAAACAGACAACAACACAGCACACAAAACATCTTCCCGACTCAAACTTTCATTTCTGGTGGGAAGTTAGGATTGCTTACATGAAGCGTTTGAATGGGGGAAACTGCTTTACGTAGTTGTCAAAATGAGAAGGATCATTGAATCTGATGGTTCAGGAAGTGAGAGATCAACATGGTTTGGGTATGCGGAGGAGTCATGGAGAATTGGAGACTTGAATTAGATCTTAAAGCTTAGGTAGGCAGTGTGTAGTTGGAGAAGGTTCCAGACACTCTTTTTGGTGAGGAGCAAACAACAAAACCTTGGTGCCTTTGGAGAACAAAAACCCAAAGTGACCAGAGCTGAAGATGTCCCTTAATAGTAGAGGCTATTCTTATCATAATGTGCCACGTCAGTCATTTGAAGAATGTGGTTTTGTCAAATCACACAAAAAAACTTACATTAGATGTCTTTATTTCCAGTTTCCAAACTAGAAAATTAGGTTTTGTGCAATTCTGTAACATGTCTGAATTACCTAGTTCTTAGCTGACAGGGTATAGTGCTAAGAAAAATGCACCTCATGTCTTAACATATTGCATGTACTTTTGAAGGTTGCACGGGGTAATTAGTTCACAGAGTACTCAGTGAGAATTCTCTGGAGGGGACTCTAAGAAGGTTTTTAGTTGCCCATACAGTGAGGGTTTTAAGGTTTTAAGGTGACTTAGGATTTTGGTGCACTTTGAAACGACATAAGTAATGAGACTGCTTCATCTTGTCCCTGATGTGACTCTGATAAGGAAGTTATTTTCTCAGTTGGAGGAAGGCTTCCTTTCTTTCTTCCCAGTGTCCCTGGGAGCAGCCTATCTTCATCTGTGCATCAGCTCTCCAGCTTGTTTCTGCAGGTTAGAGTGAAATTAGAATTGGAACAGGAAGGTTAAAGCCTGTTCTGCGTTAGATGTATTTAAAGTCTATTTGTAAATTTTTCTAACAGCTGCGAAGTGACTTTTTAACATGTCCAGTAATTGAAATGATTTTGTAATGCAAGTATTGTCATACATCATTAAGATCATCTTCCTACCTCTAGGCTAATTTAGGAGTGGCTCAGACATTTGGACTGCCCTGCTGAATAATTCTGGTTTGTTTATAGCTATCAGAAATGCAACATTAGGTTTGGTGATTCCAGAGTGATTGCTGCTTTCAGATGTTCAAAGTCTTACCAGCTTTAGAATTATTTTGCAGAACCTGTCCTTGTCTTGGTTACCAGGGTATGGGAACACAGTCTCTTGTTATTTATTATAGGAGATAATCTCTTCCCTGGAGATCTATGTTTCTGTCTCTCACCATTAAATTTGGAAATGGAGATTTGCCCACAGTGCTGTCCTGTGTTGGCACGAATGCCTTTGCCTCTGATGCTCCCTTCCAGTCTTGCTTTGATTTTTCCCGTCATTTCCATTATCTGTTGCTGCTGTCACAGCAGCAATTTTGCTTTTTTACATTCATAGTAGTACTTAGGACTCAGTAACTGAAAATACAGTGTTTCATTTTAGTTGATTTTTATTAAGAATTCTGGTTACATAAACCCCTATCAGTATAAACATACTAGAGTTAAGGCTCAGGCTGAATCCAGGGATGTGGCAACCATGCTGTAAGCCAGGATCTTGGATCAAAATTCTCCTTTAAAGAATTCCAAAGCTAGAGAGAATCGAGACAGGTGCTAGCCATAACAGGAAAATAGAAATGAAACCAAAGCAAAGCTAGGGATGAAAAGTAAGGATCATTCAGGGCAATGCAAGAACAGAAGCTAAAGAGCCAGTGTGGGTTAAAACCAGCACACCTCAGATGCTTCATCCACAGCAAAGAAACCTAACTTCGTTGGGCTGGTTGCTGATGCCACTGGATTTTATTTTCACTTTCTTTTTTTAAAACTGTTCCACATTCAGAAGCTTCTACTTCCAGAAGTTCTTTAAGATGCCAAGTGATTTATACGATGCTTGATTGAAAACTGATGCCTGGTGCCTTGCATATATTAGCTTTAATCCTCATAAGAACCCTCAAGGTAAGTATTTTTTACTTCGGTTTTACTGATGAGGAATTTCTAACTCCGAGTGATTTGGAAAATGTTTCTGGGTTTATACTGTTGTGTGGCAGAGACAGGATTCAGAGACAGTTGTGTTTGAATCCAGACCTGGTTTGGTTTTCTCTGAACTCCCTCATCCTGCTTTCCCTTTATCTAATGGGATACCTTGTCAGAATGTCAGCTGTCCTGCCAGAATCAAAACTATACATAGGCGAAACACAAAGGGATAAAAGAAAATGTAGAATTCAAGTATTTTAATTTATTCTCTTTTCTGATTAGCTCAGAGAGGTTAGGTAACTTTCCAAAGTAATCCATTCCAGTGTTGCTAAAACCATTCTGAAAGGTGGGTCTCTAGATTCCTAGGCCAGGATTATGCTCCTAGATCTTAGATCCTTTGGTCCGTGCCACTGAGGGTTGAGACTATGGGAATTTAGAGTCTTAGTCATTACATTTTTTCCCCTGCCTTCCCTGATAGCCTGTATGCTTTGAATCCAGAAATGTATTCACTGATCAAAAACATTTTGACCTTACTAAGGTTCAAGAGAGGTTGTCATCGAAGTGAATATTTATGGAGGGATGATTTCACATTAGAGAGGTCATAGGTGAGTGCCTGGTGTCAGAATTGATCCATCATGCAAGAACAGGCAGCATGTGATTACATTTTTCGGTTGGTGTTGATGCTAGGTAATAATAAATTCCTTTAGCCTCAAGGGATTCGTCGCAGCTTGAGTTCTGCCATGGAAGATTTCATCAGTTTAGTAGCAATGAAGTACTCCTCTGAAAGAGGTGTGCAAATGATCTCTGGTACCGAGAAAACAACACACAGATCTAGTCATTTGCATGGAAATTAGATGAAGCCCTGGAGCTTGGGACCTGCTTTCGTTTTGGACATCACTGAAAAAGAGAAACACTTACATGATGCCAGATACCAAATAACATTTTCATTGAATCAGTTGTAATTTTAAAACTGATAAGAACAAAAAACGTAATATAGTTCTTTGTTCTCCTGGCTGAAATTATTCCATCCACCAAACTGCTACCTAGACGATCGCTCTAAAACAGTAGTTCTCCAAGTGTAGTTCCTGAATCACCAGCATCAAGTGCTTTAGCTTCACCTGTGAACTTGTTGCAAAGGAAATTCTCAAGACGTTCCTTAAATCTGTGGAATCAGAAGTTTGTGGACAGGATTCAGGATTTTTTTTTTTTTTTTAATTAAGCCTTCCAGGTAATACTGATGTTCACTGAAGTCTGAGAACCAGTGCGTAAAATTGACAGCGATTAGTGTCATCCTGGAGATATATATATATATATATATATATAGATAGATAGATAGATAGATAGAAAGATAGATATATTGTTTACAAATTTCAAGAACTCAAATTAGTTTAAAGCAAGAGGATTTTTGTTGGTTCTCCTGTCTGGGAAGTCAGAGAGCAATACAGCTCAGTGCACTAGGGTTCAAATGTTATCATTATAGCAGTGCCTTTCTTGAGCTCTTGGACCTGTTTTCCTCAAGGTTATTTCCTATAGAGAGAGCTTCTTGATGTATAAAGAAGGGTACTGGCAGCGCTAGGCTTCGATACTTGTCCTGGATCATTTCTTTTTTTCTGACTGCTTCAGAGTATGAGGGGGATTACCCTCTCTGGCCTCTCCCGAGTTAGTTGCCATCTCTGAACTAATGATCAATGTAGCGTCTCAGATGGAGTGTTCTGAGCAATCAGATTTGGGTCATTGTTGCACAAGGAGCCACTGAGTGGTATCAGCACCACTTGAATCTACTAAGGTCATTTCCCAAAGGGAGAAATGAAAAATAAGAGTAACAACAACAAAATTAGAAGTTCATTTCCCTTACAGGGATGTTGTGGGCTGTAGTATGTCCTCCACAAATTTTATATATTCAAGTCCTAAGCTCTCCTACCTCAGAATTTGGCTTTATTTGGAAATAGCATCATTGCAGATAGGATCAGTGCAGGTGAGGCCATACAGGAGAATGATGGTCCCCTAAAGTAACACACGTCGTGCCCTTATGAAAAGGGGAAACTTGAACACAGAACCAAGCACAACGAGCCATCATGTAAAAATTGGATTTATGTTGCTACAACCCATGAAGCTACCAGAGGCTGGGGGAGAAACCTGGATCAGATCCTTCCCTAGCAACTTCAGATGGAGCATGGCCCTGCCAGCATCTTGATTGTTGGACCCCTAGCCTTCAGAATTATGACATGGTAAATTTATATTGTTTATACCACCCAATTTGTGAAACCTTATTATGGCAGACTCGGGAAACACATGCAAAGGTCAAGTGCTTATTCCTTCTAAAGTTTCAATGAGTGCTGTTCCACACTGTCTGCATATTGGAACTGTTTAGTTGGTGTATCATTTAGCCTCTCAGGACACATGGCATGCTCTGTGGGAATAACTGAAGAGAATTTAATGAAGTTATTATTTACAGAGGTGTGGGCAGTGTTATGAGAACCACTAAATGATGGTGAAGCCTCTCGCGGCATCAGGAGCAAGATGTTGTCAGGACATCATGTTGTCTTGAGCTAGGAGAGAGAGAGCTGAACTGCCAGGTGTTTCGGTAGCCAATTAAAGCAACAAGCCACAAATGAGAGTTTAGCCTTCTGTCAGTGACTGAGGTGATAAAACAAGCAAAAGTCTAAAACCAGAGCAAGTCTAGACTCTCAGTGTTTCATTGTTTCCCATGTAATTGCATACCAGTCAAGAGTCAAATGGATTAGCTCAGATATGGGGATCATCTCAATGTTGAGGGAGCCCCAAACAAAATCCCGTGGCAGACTAATGAGCCCTTGTGTTGGGGAGTTGTGGGGAGAGAGTGGATAAAGGGGAGAGACTAGGAATGAAAAGTATTAGGTTTTGAGATAGTTTTCCCTGTCCTCCCCCAATAAGGAGGTCTCAGTGGAGGCACCTGAGAAAGATCCCTGCCCAAGGCCTCAGATAAGAGATCTGGGAATGAAGTTGTGAAGTATATAAATGTAAATGTATTAAGAACCTGTCTGTTCAGAGAGACCTGAGCCCTTGCCTTCAACTCCCTTCACGAGTGGAATGTATTAGTGTGCCCCCAGGAGGCCCAACCAGGTAAAGCACTTGTAATTGTCTTTGGTCAGGCCTGAAAATTCACACATAGGTTTTTTCACCAGCAGCCAGTCTTCTCAGATGCCATTATCACACCAAATTAAGAGAGGCAAAAGAAGGAAAGAGTGCAGTTTAAGCCCATTGAAAGTCATTGTCACGGTCACTGGAGGAAACCCTGCCACCCTCAGAATCACAGTCAGTCAAGGGGACAGCATGGTGGAAGGAACAAACCCTCTCGTATCCTTCCCCTTCTCCAGATTCCTTCTATTCCCAAATCCACTGGGAATGTGAAAGGTAAGGGGGCTGGGTAAGGCAGTTCTTAGCTGTTAGTCTCCCACAGTACAAATCTAGGAATGACCAGGAGTGGGGAAGCAAATGAAGCAAAACCAGCACTCTGAGCTTTGGAAAATCACCAGTGCTTGGGCTCCATCTCTAGAGATTCTGATTTAATTGGTTGGAAGTAGGCTTAGGCATTTGTGTATATTAAATTTTGTAATGAAATCTAACCTTCACAAAAAGTTCACAAATTATAAATGAAAGGCTTAATGAGTTATAATGAAATAAACACACCCATGTAACCACCACGAAGATAGAGAGACGGAACACTATTGCATTCTAGAAGCTACTGCCAATCATCCATATCTAGCTTCACCCCAAAGGCAACCACCATCCTGATTTTGGGCACCACAGATTAGTTTATCTTTTTTTTAAAATTTATTTTAGCATATGCATAGAATCATAGAGTTTTCATTTTTTGTGTGTCATTCTTTCACTTAAATAGAATCCATCTCGGGCACTGGGTGGCTCAGTGGGTTAAAGTCTGTGCCTTCAGCTCAGGTCATGATCTCAGGGTCCTGGGATCGAGGCCCATATCTCTCTGCTCAGCAGGGAGCCTGTTTCCTCCTCTCTCTGCCTGCCTCTCTGCCTACTTGTGATCTTTCTCTTTCTGTCAAATAAAAAAATAAAATCTTAAAAAAAAAAAAGAATCCATCCCATCTAAGTGTCTGTGCTACCTGTCATGTCAATACGTACCAACAATAGAGTTTTCTTGATTCTTTGAAGGGAAGAGTCATTTCATGTTTGGGATCTTAACATTAAACAGTTTCCATTTTGCAATTTTCCAGATGTTACATAACTCCTTGTCTAACAAAAATAAATAGGCATATTTTGGCAGAATTGGTTTTCTTACTTTTAAGCCGAATATGTTACAGTGTATATCAGAGATTCAAGGAAGTCTAAGGGGATGTCCCTAAGATGACATGGTTTGAAATGATGCATGAAAAATAGCTCACTCCATCAGGCAATGTAACATAACGTGTGTGATTATAGAGGAACTATGTATATATACACTATTTGTAGGAGAGAAGTAGGATTTCTGAGTAGAGTTCCAAGGAATTTTCTGTTTAGTGTTATGGGACAAGTTGTTTAAGTGAATTGAGTAAAGGTGTGGGGTTAATGATTACTAGTTAATGACTTTAGCTGACTGAAGTGAAGTAATGTGATTTTTCAGATAAACAAAATGTATCACATAAATACAGAAATGCGATGATAAGTTGTAGTGCTACGAGGTAAATATTTAGACCATGACAGATTCTAGAATCCACTTGTATATTTTAAAAATGTAGCAAGAGATACAGGTCTATTATAAGGAAAGATGGCTCATTACCACATACATATACTTAGTGTGAAGGATGGAAATATGATGTGTAACTCAATCAAGACTTATGTAATTTCAAGTGAACAGTCATTTCAAGTTTTAAATTTAAATGAGACTTACTTGACTGTCTTTGCCAAGTCAGTGTTGTGTAACTAGGTCCTTATGTCCTGCTCAGTGGCTAAAATCCAGTCAGTCTCTTTTTGCAGATAGCAAATACATTTGGAACTTAGCTTGAAGAAAATGATGTATGACATGGTTCTTCTCTTTGAGAGACTCATCTGTTTTTTGGAAGAGGAAAACTTGTGAAATAAGATCTGCTCTGTCTACAGAATTCTGCCATTAGCCCAACAGTGGCATTGAGATTTGATGGACCAGGCAATTCCTTCCTGGTAGAGGTCTTTAATGCGGTAAAGTATGACCTGTCCCTTTCTGTAAGTTGTTCATAAGCTATTTTGGTCTAATCATACATAAAGTCATGTTCATGAAGTGGATTCCCAGCTGATGCTCAGACTAGAAAACCAATTCAGCTAGTACCTTGGGGACAGTGGATCTTGAGAGCCTTGCTTTGAATTATGCAATTTACTACAAATCTTCCTTCCTTCCTTCCTTCCTTCCTTCCTTCCTTCCTTCCTTCCTTCCTTCCTTCCTTCCTTCCTCTCTTTCTTTCTTTCTCTCTTTTCTTAAAGATTTTATTTATTTGACAGAGAGAAACACAGCCAAAGAGGGAACACAAGCAGGGGGAGTGAGAGAGGGAGAAGCAGGCTTCCCGCCGAGCAGGGAGCCCGATGTGGGACTCGATTCCGGGTCTCCGCGATCATGACCTGAGTCAAAGGCAGTCACTTAACCAACTGAGCCACCCAGGCGCCCCAGATCTTTCTTAAAGGGACTCTTTTTCTCGTTCCTTTTTTCCCCCAGAAATTATTCTTATTTTGACAGCTCTGTGCCATATGCTTGCAGCATAAAACTTTTTCTGACTTTTAAAACTGTTTTCAGTTTCATTATTCTGGGAAAACTCCTAATTCTGTAGCTAATGTGACATTTACCATTCTCTTACAATAGAAAACACTTCAACACTGACAACAACAAAATAATCTCTAATAACTGAAATAGTTCTCAGGGGCTTTGAAGAGAGGCACTCTCACATCTTCCTCAGCCACTAAGTCAGTGTCCTTGCCTGCCAACCATGTCACTCACATTGAGTGGTAGGGTTTGAAGAGATTTAGATTTGTATGAAAGGAGGTAAATCTACTCTTTCATGAATTGTTTCAAGTACACACAATGTGAGTGACAGAACTGACTTTTAATAAGAGTTCTCTCTGTCAAAGAAAGGATGAGATGCTAAGGTCTCCTACGTCTAGTACAGTAGGATGTAATTTCACAATTATTTAAGGTGATTATTCTAGACAGTATGATTTTGAGTAGGGGGTATGAAGATTACAGAGCACTTTTTCCCAGATACTCAGCCGTAGCCCATTATGATTTGATGGTGCTACTTTCACTGGTCTGTACCAAAGTGAAAATATTGTCAATTCTTAATGATACTGCCATTAACTTTAGATGGTTTTTTTAATATTTTTCTTTCCTACTTCTTGATTAAAAAAAAATTTTTTTTGGCATATATGATGATACTTGTTCAGGATTGTGATCGTTCTGTTTTTTTTTTTATTAACGCTCTTACCTGAAAACTTTTTAAAAACAAATGCCTTTATATTCGATGCCTTTTGAAAAAATTCTATAAATAGCAAAAGACCAAAAACTGCTATTTTATAGGATGCTGTTGTAGATGATTAGAACTATAAAAATGGATGGAGAATTCCTTATTTCTGCTCTGTAGTCTGTAATGTACAAGGGTATTGTAGGACAAAGGGTTAATGGATTATACTTCCAAGTCACATTCTGAATTGACAACGTAGGTAGAGTGTCACTCTGCTGTTGGTCAGTGAGTTCCCCTTGAGGGAAGGATTTCCAGGATTATCTCGTCTAGTTTCACACTTGTCCTCATCCTCACCTAGATTATATAAGGAGGAGTTGTTAGGAATTTGTCTGACTTTTGCGTGGCTGTGATTATTGTGCCTGGGTGTAGCTGGCTCTCTCAGACTCCGCATTCCCTGTGGCTTGAGTGCTGGGAGGATTCAGCCCAGGTGAGGATCTGACGTCCGTCACCTCATCTTTCTCCTTCTGTGGTTGTCTATCTGAATGTCAAGCGGGAGCAATATCTGCTCAGCTTAAACTTAATCTCAGATAAGCAATATCTGAGATCCTGGTTTCTCTTCAATAGGGAAAGGAGGCCTCTAATGTAGGGTCTGAGCATACTTCTAATTTGGGCATCATAATGCATTGCTATTATACTTTGTGATACCACAAAATCTGTTGCTTATATAGCTGTCTTGAGAAAATTGGGGCTGAGGATGCATTCCAGGATTGGGCTTGGGTATTTTTAGGTTCTCTGGATATGGTTTCACCTAATAGAAGCTCAGGTAATATTAACAGTTAATACCCTGGTATCAGGAAAAAGTCTAATTTGCTCTTTCATTCTAGGCAGAGATTTCTATAAAACTCAGAAGCTTCTGAGATTATTGATGGCTGGTTTTGTGCTGATTTTCCCTTAGCAAACCCTTTTCTTACCTCATTAATCTGTTTATCCCTCCCTCTATCAGATCACCATTTACCTTATAGAATTGATTCCTTCATGATATATCATGCTTCATTGTAAAATTTTGTTGGAGACGTATGCGTCTCCTAAAAGAGTGTAAATCGTTAATTTGAGGACTGAGTTCTGTTTGTCTGTATCTTCGGCACTTATCACTGTGCCTGACATGTTGTAAACATTCACTGAAATTTATTGAATGAGGACAGGAAGAAACAAATGAGTAAATTAATTAATTTCACCAAATCTTATACTTGTCTGTTTATAATATTATATCAGCAAATATAATCACCATTGTTCCTAATGTTCAGTTCTTTCCAGTCTTAGTTAGTCCTGTGAGCTGGCAATGGGAGCTTTCTTTCTCATCCTTGTGGGTTCATTAGACTGTTTCTTTGTCTTGAGATTCCTGGGATAGCCTTAAAAGTGCCAGTCATTTCCTTTGAGTGAGGTTGTCACCAATCTTGTCTCCTTTGCTTATGATGCCCATATATGACTTTTTGTTTTTTGCATAACTGAGCAGCATGACACGCATTGACCCAAATAAATGAACACCCTCATCTGATCTGATATTATTTGGTAGTGACAGCAAGTTCTTATGCCTGCACACAAGTTTTATTGATCTTACCCAGGAACCCAGAATTTCACAATGTGTTTTCATTTCTATAATAAGCATTGCTAACAATAAAGTTTTATTTTACTTCCCGCACCCCCCCCCCCGCCCAGCACATCTGTTTGCCTTATATAGGCATTTTTTTATATGTTTAGTCCCATGTGGGTCATTTTTCAAAAACAAGGCCTCAGTATACGATTTCTCCTTTTTAGTGCCTATAAATGGCTATAGTACACTTTTTTTTAAATGTACTGAAACTAAGGGAAGAAATCTGGAGCTGGTTACCATTTTTGTCATCAATAACTATAGCTTTACTCGTGCAGAATAAGATGCAGCAGGTCTTTTGATTTTTGATAATTTGGTTTCTGCTGTACTTGTTAGTGATACAAATTATTGAAGTGTAAATAATTGCTTGAGACAATCAGCCCTGTTGTGTGTGTGTGTGTGTTTTAAGTGAACCAGAACCAGCCCTTTATATTTATCTTCCTATAAACTCATTCGGTTGCTCCTGTAAGCCACGTGTGAACTACCTATAGTTACCCTTCTGTGACCTGTTTTCTTTGCCTACAAAATGAAGATTTCAACTAAAACGTTTTCCAACCCCAAGACACCGTGAATTTATGAACATTTATTATGTTTTTCTTCTAGGGTTCCATCTAGTTAATTTAAGATACTGATTCTCTTATGTGTTATAGTCACAACAGTCTCAGGCTTGTGTCAGTGCAAATTTGATAAATAGGGTTTCCAACAGCTTCAGCAGTGTCACTGACCAAAATATTCATCAAGATAAACCTGGTAGGGAATCATTTCATTAAGTGCTATGCTTTAAACATGGAACTTTAATCAGTTACAAATCTACTAAATTTTCCTTGTTTCAAACTCATTTTATATACTACATATAGAATGCTTTTCTGAAACCCAGCTATCCCATGTGTGTAGTGTCTAACTTCACTATCTCTCAACTCTACAAAAATAGAATGAGATTAGTATGATATTGCTCATTTTTAAATACTCATGTATTTTTTTTAAAGATTTTATTTATTTATTTGACAGAGAGAAACACAGCTAGAGAGGGAACACAAGCAGAGGGACTGAAAGAGGGAGAAGCAGGCTTCCCGCCGAGCAGGAAGCCCGATGTGGGGCTCGATCCCGGGTCTCCAGGATCATGACCTGAGCCGAAAGCAGTCACTTAACCAACTGAGCCACCCAGGCGCCCCAAATACTCATGTATTTAACAAACCGAGTTCTGCCTCCCAGTACTCATCCACCACTCTGTCGTAACATTTTTCTTGAAGTTTTCCTGGAAATTACATAAAGCTCACCTGTCAGAAATTTGAAACAGGGCCTGTTTCTTCTGAGTCTTGCAGAGACATCAACGCATCTCCAGTTTCTTTGTATCATCCTCATTCTTTCTGATTCTTCCAAGAGCCTGGTAGTAGATCAGATAACTGATGGCCCTCAGCAGCCCAGGATGTGGTCCTTCTAAAGCTCAGCCTGGAATTGTTCCAATCTTGTTCAGTCTCCTCTCCCATTTTAGGCTTTCCCTAACCATTTACTGCACTTACTTGTGTATAATTTTCTTTGTCAGAGAAGGCAGAAAATGTAGGTATTGAATAGCTCGATTGTATCTTTGTCAATCACCAGCATTAGAACAATTGATTTTTTTCTCAGTTCTTAATACGTTTTACAAAGTCATTTTGGTTTCGCTGACAATGATCATTATGGTCTGTTGCCGTATCCATTTTTAATATTGTCTCCGTATTTCCTCACTCATTTGATCTTTTCATAGATTTTGTTACATAACCACTCTGGTTTCCTTTTTCTATGTCATTGAGGTGCTTTACAGTTGCGTGGTCAGGATTATGCTTTCTATTTTTTTTAATTGAAATATAATTGACACACATTGTGTTAGTTTCAGGTGTACAACATGGCGATTCAACGACCCTGTACAGTATGCTATGCTCATCACAAGTGGGGCTGCCATATGTCGCCATAAAACCTTATTATACCATTAACTACATTCCCTGTGCTGGTACCTTTTATACCTGTGCCTTAGAATTATGTTTCTTAGAACCTCACCGTCTCCTAGGTGACCTCTGGTGACCTCCCTCTGGACTGAAGTGCTGTGCAATCTCCTCTATAACCTGAAGATAGAAAAACCTGGCTACTTAAAAATCCATGCTAGTCATTTGATCGCCAGGCTTCACCGCCACATATACTAGAGCTGAACAAGAAAAATTGTTATTTTATTCACATTTAACTATTATTTCAAAGTCCATTGAGGAATTGTGTTACTTTTATTTCACTAATCAGTATTCCTTTTTAGGCCAAAGTACATTTCCTTACATCACAATCTCTCAATGCCAACATTTATGAATTTTAGGCTGGATAGGTCTTTGTTGTGAGGTGCGGTTCTGTGAATCACATGCTGTTTTGCGTATCCTGGTTTCCGTCCGGCAGATGGCAGTAGCACCTTCCTCCAGTTACGGTGTCTCCAGGTTGTCACGCGGCCTGTTAAGTTACTAATAACCTGGTTGAGGACAACTGGTCTCCTAGATTGCTCTCTAGGAGATGGAATTTCCTGTTCAGGTCTTGTCATTTGCTTTACCATTTCTTAAGCACACTTCCCCTCTGCATTATGTAACAGTAATTCATCCACCCCCATTCCCCCTCTGGTTAAGTAGCTGTCATAAAATATTTTTTCCTCTCATCTTTTATCTTTAAATACCTCCTTTTTTCATTAGACTTCTGCCCTCAGGTGAATGGGTTTTATAGCAAATGTTTATAGTATTTAAACACAGACCTACTTTATCTCCCTTTGGGGCATAATTAGGATTTTCAATTGTTGTTGAATAAAATTTGCTGTTTAAAAAAGGTTTTATTTTTTTTTAATAGTTAAATACTGACAAAAGTACCAACAATAGAAACTTATAAAAATGGTGAATTGAATGGTGAATGCAGTGCTGTGAAATTTGAATGACGTACACAACATTGGATGTAATATGAGCGAAGTTAATAAATAAGGTAGGACTTCGGATTTTAGAGGAAGTGTAGGATCAAATGAGAGAGAGCATGGGAAAGTCACAAATGGTTAAACTATTCATGAACAAAAGTTGCAAAACTCCACAAAGCAAAGTATTTGGAGAAAGTATGCACTTTTTGTTTACCAGTTCAGCTGAGAAGTTTCAAGGGAAATGGTGAGCATTTTATTAGGTGATAGATTGTTTTTAGCTGCTATAACAAATTACCTCAAATTTACAGACAAGTGACACAAAGAACAGCAAACTTTATGTTTACAATATTGTAGGTTAAAAGTCCTCATTGGGCTAAAATAAAGCAATGGGCAAGTCCACATTTTCCTTTGGGACTGTAGGGGGGAATCTGTTTTCTTGTCTGTTCTAGCTTCTGGAGGGCTTGGATTCCTCGGCTCATGGCCTCCTTCCTTCATTCTCAAAGCCAACAACGGCAAGTGAGCTCTTTCTTAGGGTGCCATTTCTCTGTTTCTCTAATTACATCAAAAGTACTCTAATTTTAAAGACCCATGTGATTAGATTGGGCATACCCAGGTAATCCAGTGAAATCTTTTTATCCCAGGGTCTTTAATTTAATCATAGCTACAAAGTCCCTTTTGCATATAAAATAAGACATTTATAGCTTCTAGGATTATGAGGAGGGAGGACATCTTTAGAGGAGGGGTATTATTCTACCTGTCAGATAAAATACCTAAATACAAAGACCCTTGAATAATGCCTTAAGTCTGTAAAGAAGCAGGAGCCATTGAAGGGGAATCAGGTTTCGTAAATTCAGGTCATCATTGCATATATGAAAGTATAACTTTAGTAGGTTTCAAGTTTATTTTCAGTTCTCCTTTTGCTCTAACTTTTCTTGCTGTTCCTTTGATCCCTCTGTACCTATGCTACCAGTTACAATGCAACCCAGATCTTATGAATGCCAAAGTATATCATGAAAGTTTTGGCATCCTCTTGTATGTGCTATGAATCAGTGTGGAAGGCAAATAAACTAGGGCTGGAATACCGAAGGACATGCCTGGACAAAAGTATTAGCTCCAGTCAAAAGGAACTTGTAGCCAAGGGATAAAATAGATCAGATGAAATATGAAAAATGGCAACTGACCAAAAGTTTGAGGTTATAAAATGGGTTGTCTTAGTCTTTACAGGCTGTTGTAACAGATTACCATAGACTGGGTGGCTTATTAAACAACAGAAGTGAATTTTTCACAGTTCTGGAGGCTGGGAAATCAAAGATCAAGATGTTAGCAGATTTGATATCTGGTGAGTGCCCACTTCCTAGTTCATATATAGCCATCTTTTGTGCTGTGTCCTTATGCAGAGGAAGGGGTGAGGGAGCTCTCCGGGCCTCTTTTAAAAATGCACTTACTAATCCCCATTCACAGGAGCGCTACCTTCATGACCTAAGCACTTCCAGAGACCATATCACAACCTAAAACAAATAGCAAGAGTTTAAAAGGGAGGCAAAGCCTGCATCAGCCAGAAATCCTCTCATTATTCTTACATTAGGAGCCAATAATTTAGTTTTCTTTTCTTCTAAATTTATTTGAATGGGAGAGAGAGAGAGAAAGAGAGAGAGAGAGAGAAAGAGAGAGAGAGAGAGAATGAGAGAGAGAGAATATGAGAAAAAGCACAAGCAGGGGTGAGCAGCAGAAAGAGAGGGAGAAGCAGGCTCCCCACTATTCAGAGAACCTGATGCTGGACTTGATCCCAGGACCCTGAAGGCAGATGTTTGACTGAGTTACCCAGGTGCCCACAATAATTTAATTTTCTAAATCAAGTTACTTTAGGGCTCACACTTTGATGATTAGCATTTCTCCCAAAGACCTGTAAGACCTAGTAGTCTGCTAATAAGAGAATCATGGAGTATTAGTTACAAAATATATTTAATGATCAGCAGTTTCCAAACTTGCATTATTAAGGGGAAAATTAAGAAAAAAAATACATATTCTCAGACCAGCCTGACCTGTTGTCTCAGAATTTCCAGGGGATATATTGATGAGTCTGTATTTTTAAATAAGCTTCCCAAACTATATCTTTTTTTTTCTATTTTCTTATTTTTTAAAGATATATTTATTTATTTGAGAGAGAGTGCTAGTGGGGAGAAGGGCAGAGGGAGGGGGAAAGAATATTAAGCTGACTCCTTGCTGAGCATGGAGCCTAACTCAGGGCTGGATCCCAGGACCTTGAAATCATGACCTGAGCTGAAACCAAGATCTTCAGAAATCCTTGTCAACCATCTTAGTTACCATATTTTTCACTTTCTATTTTTTTTCCTTTGGATTAAACAGAGTGTGTAATAAAAATAATATGTAAGGGAATATAATTATTTTAAGGCAATCAAACTAAAGTTCTTATTGCATTTTTTGCATAATTAATGTCTCTTTTCCTCTCCCCAACATTCACTTCCCTAACTTTGCATGTAGCATCTAGAATGCTTAACCCATTTTGATTTTGCATTTGTGGACTAATTGGTAACGACAGAGTTCTTTGGGGATGCACTGATTAACTTCAACAAATATTTACCCTGCTGTGTGTGACAAACAGAAATTGAGGTGGCCCCCATGATCCTCATTTCTTGGTGGTCATGCCATTACATGATTTCCTTCACTTGAATATGGGAAGAACTTGTGACCTGCTTCTAAACAATGGAACATAGCAAAGGTAATGGATGTATATAATTACATCTCATAAACCGGTAGTGTCTGTCTTGCTAGAACGTTTCTCATCCTCACTATGAGGAAGCAAGTGGCTATTTTGGGGAATCTTACATAATAAGGAATTGTAAGCAGCTTCTAGAAGTGAGCATGGCTTCCAGCCAACAGCCAGCAAGAAACCAAAGCCCTCTTTCTGACAGCTGCAAGGAGCTGAATTCTTCTGACAGCATGAAAGTTGCCTTAGGTACCAAAGGTGAAGTGGGTACAAGTAGTATTCTAGTCCCTTCCTGAAGAATGGGTGCAGAAGGTGTAAATAACTAGGTTCCCCCAAGGAGAATGATTGTTTCTGTCATATATAACATGCAATTTATTGACCTCAGTAGCACTGATTTAAAGATTGCTCTGGAATTTGATAAAGATACCTTGAATATACCTCAATATCATTGGTGCAAAATGAACTTTTCCTTTTTTAATATTATCGCAGTACCCCAGTACATGATATTTTAAAGAAAAAGTTTATAATAGAGATAAATGCAGAGAATGATATACCTGTAGTTATTTTAATTTGTAATGGTCTTTTATTGTATGATTAATTCTTTATGCTCAGGTGAGTATTTTCTTTCTTCAGTGTTAACTTTTGAAATATTCTGATTAAAATAAATAATAAAAAGGGGTGCTTGGAGTGGCTCAGTCAGTTGAGAGTCTGATTCTTGATTTTGGCTTAAGCCATCATCTCAGGATCATGAGATTGAGCCCTGAGTTGGGCTTCATGCTGGGCTTGGGATTCTCTCTCCCTCTTCCCTTGCCCCTCCCCTGCTTGTGCTCATTATCTTTCTAAAAAATAAAATAAATAAAACTAAAAAAGAGATGTATATCAACATGATAAAGGCCATAAATGGCAAGCCCACAGATAACTTCATACTCAATGGTAAAAAGTTGAAAACTTTTCCTTTAGGTTCAATAAAAAGACAAATATTCCCACTCTCACTACTTCTATTCATCATAGTCCTGGAAATTCTAGCAAAAGCAATTAATCAAGAAAATTAAATAAAAGATAGCTAAATCAGAAAAGTAAAATTGTCTCTGCAGATGACATCTTGTATATAAGAAATATCCTACAGACACCACCAAAAAACAAACAAAACAAAAAAACTTGTTAGAACTAATAAACTTGAAGGACCCAAAGTCAATATATAAACATCAGTTGTATTTTTATAATGTAGAACAAACTATGCAAAAGAGATGCTAAGTACAGTCCAATTTGCTTTAACACCAAAAAGAATAAAACACTTAGACATAAACTTAGACATAAAACAAGGAGGTGAATGTTTTATACACCAAAAACTATGAAAGAAATTGAAAAAGACAAAATAAATGGGAAGATATTTCATGTTCATGGATTGGGAGGATTCATGTTGTTAAAATGTCAATATTACCAAAAACTGATGTAAAGATTAAATGCCATTGCTATCAAAATTCCAATGGCACTTTTCACAGAAATAGAGCAAAATTCTAGAATTTATATGGATTTACAAAGACTCAGAATAACCAAAGAAATCTTGAGTCAGAAGAACAGATCTGGAGTCATGATACTTTCTGTTTGAAACTCTGTTACAAAGCTCTAAGTAATCAAAACAGTATGGTAGTAATATAAAAACAGACACATAGATCAATAGAACAGAGTAGGAAACCCAGAAATAAACCCATGTATATTTAATCGATTATGAAGAACAGCAAATAATATAGCAAGGAGAATAGTGTCTATGTTTATAACTGGATCTATGATAGCTCTTTCTCTGATGCTAGATTAGTATAAAATTGTTTCTTATACAAATCAGCTTATACGTTTTGCCTTCCAAGTGCTTAGACAACAAATACCATTCTTTTGGCTCTTCTCATGCTTGATTTCCTGGTGTTAAGTCTTTTACAAAACATACAACACTTCTTTTCTGGAGACTTGGAGCCACAAGAAATGAGCAGGGACTGATACTATAGCATATGATGAGGCAGATGTAGTGTCTGCAATTGCAGTAAGACTATCAAATGTTAATTACTTATTATTTTTCTTACTGATTGCATAATACCCTGGAACCAGGCCAGGGGAAATAAGAGGCTCCTGTTTTGTGAGTGAAGTGAGGGTGGGACTCCTTTCTGTTCTAATTAATTCTACAATTCTTTTTTTTTTTTTTAAGATTTTATTTATTTGACAGAGAGAAACACAGCTAGAGAGAGAACACAAGCAGGGGGAGTGAGAGAGGGAGAAGCAGGCTTCCCGCCGAGCAGGGAGCCCAATGCGGGGCTCGATCCTGTGACTCCGGGATCATGACCTGAGCCAAAGGCAGTTGCTTAACCAACTGAGCCACCCAGGCGCCCCTAATTCTACAATTCTATTTATTTACAAAGCAGTGATCATTATGTCCACAATGATTTATATTCTTTAAATGTGTTTTTTTGTAACTTGCCTTAAAAAGTTGTAAAAAGTTCCCTACAAGAAACATGTTTGTAATGTGATCCTTTCTTTAGTGGCTACTATTGATTGAAACATAAATGGACAGCTGGCTGAGGGTTGGCATCCATTCATAAGTTGGTTAATTACCTTTTGAGAATTTGGGCTAATAATAGAAATCAGAGTCAGGGAGTAGTAAAATGAGAGGAAGAAGGAGAAAGAGAAGACATATTTGCTATCAACATTCATAGGGAAAAACTGCTATTAACGAAAGTGGAGAGAACATCATCTCACAATAAAAGACACTCTAACGTGAACACGCTTGATATAATAGAAGACTCATGACATTGTTTAATTTTCTTTATTTCACAGTGATCTGTTTTTAAAACTTTAACTCTTACAGGAGTGTGTTCTTCCAACTCTTTGGTCTAAGATTGATAAGTCTTGATGGACTTGCATATTTCAAAATATAAGATACGGGTAATTGAAAGACCAATTCCTTTGTTCTTGCTTGTCCTTGACATAGATCAACTTACTCCAGTCACCAGTGCTGATTTCATACAGATGAGTCACGTTGACTAGCAATTACATATGCCTTTGTAATAAAAATGGTCATCTTGAGAATAAATAAATGACATTTAGTTGGTGGAAACTTCCAAACATGGGGCTCAGGAAGAAAATTTCTATAATTTTTTAATTAAAAAATTATTTGGCAAGCTGAACCAGCAGTTAAGTCAGTACTGATGAGACTAAAGTGGGACGTTTAACCACATTTGACGTTATCTTCTTGACTATCACAAAACTTTAGATGTGACCCAACTATATTGTAAGAAGATGCCCCTGGTAAAAGAAAAAAGGGTCTAGGCCAAGAAGAGTGAAAACTCTGTGTAACATCATCCTTATACATCCACACTTCTGTGGATTTTTATTAAATGTATTTTCTGCCATGTAAGTTTTTAAGCATGAGGATGCATACACTAAGTGAAAACTGTGGCCAATTATTATGTATACCTCCCAAGACACTTAAATGATAATAACTTACAAAAAGTCCAATCTATGCAAACTCATTTTGCTATTAATGTTAAGTGAGTTCTCGCCCAGATTTTCTCTCCTCCTAGGGGTCAAATGTGGTGGAAGTGGAGATTTGACTGAACTGCCTTTAAAAAATTTTAATCAAGTTTTATATCAGCAGGCAACAGATGGAGGGAAAGGCATTTGATATCACATCAGTAGCAATGTGCCCAGCACATGAAATGAAGCACAGATGTTTATCTGGAATGGCCATGAAGTTGGAAACTGAAAACTTTGAAGGGAGCTATTGAGTTGTCAGACCTCTCCACTGCCATATTGTAAACAGGCAGGACAGCCTCCAAGGGGTAGCATTAATACCTGAGTCTCGTACATTCTTCTAGTAATAGAGGACGCACTAAAGTACATGGGATCAGCACTGAAACCCCAAGTCAAAGATGGCTTTTTCATCTCTGAACAGTATTTCCAATTAATGTGTTTTCTGAGAAAGTTTTTCCCCAGTATCTTTTTGAGTTTTATATCCGATATTTTATTATTATCTCTTGTGCTTTATATGATGAGAGTCTAAACTAATTCTCACACATTCTTTGACTTCCTTAAAAATGCGTAGTACAGACATTTAAGTATCAATTACCCTATGGGAATTATTTCCCCCCTGAATGATTGTGAGGTTTTGTTTGTTTTTCATGTGTTTGCTTTTATTGATGAAGTAGCATTTTTATTCCAACTTCTCAAGAGATCATTCTTCACTCAGCATAGAGTGAAAATATTTGAGGTGGCTATCACTTCACACCATAAGAGTGAATGAAATTATCTGCTTAAAGTGAGATTTCTATTTTCTATATGTGAACAGATCCACTGATAACACTTGCAGGGCTTGGAGAAAGAGAACAAATGGAGAGTGCTTCCTCTAATGCCTACACTTTCAATTCTCTTCCCTCAGACCAGACTGTACTGTGCAGAGCCAAGAGCATGTTTGTGGACACCTCAGACCATAAGTCTCAGTCCTGTCAGCCAGTGCCTTCTTGAAAAGAGCTACCTCTTGACTCACTCCTAGGATTTAAAGGTAGGTATGTCATTAACATGCTCTGCCTTTAGGAGTGCAGTCTGAGTGAAAAGGGCTACATGCTGCAGGAAACAGGCTTGGTGCTATTCAGGTAGGGAGTTCTGCAGACTTAAGTATCCAGAGGGCAGCATAAAACAGGTATGTGTGCTCAAGTTAGGCTTATTTCATCGAGTCAATATCATTGACCAAAATTTCCCCCATCATTCCATTTATGTTATTTCCATTTGTGGGGTTGACATACCATAGATGAGCTCCCAATGATCCAAACCCTTGTATAAACCCCTCTCCTTAAGTAAATATGGATGAGATCTATAGCTTACTTCTAACCAGTAGAATATTGTAAAGGTAATTAGATGTCATTGGCTATAATAAATGTCAAAGGTGGTGGAATGTTTAAGTTTCCATCTTGGTAGGCCCGAGAGAGAAATTCTCCTCCTAGTCTTGAAGAAGCGAAGTGCTACACTGTGAATTGTCTATGGTGATGTGAACATGGCAAGGAACTGGGTAAGCCCTTGGGAAGTCCTCAGTCCTATAACCATAAGGAACTAAATTTTGCCCAAAGCACAGGAAGTTGGAATATGACTGTTAGCTCTACAGAAGATCACAGACTGGTTGACACCTCACTGTGGCCTTGTAATATCCTGAACTGAAAACCATTTACACTAAACCCAGGTTTCTACACTGTAAAAAAATGTGTATGTGTTTTGTTTTTGTTTTTGTTTTTGTTTTGTATGTGTTATTTGAAGCTACTATTGTTTTAAACAACGTAAAGAAACGAGTGTTCCAGTTCTTTGGAGTTTGGACATTGGTTCTTTCTTGTCTTTCTCATACTTAGTCTTTCCCACAGCTATTAAAAGTAATCACTCTTCTTCTTATGCATAGATCCTTGTTTTATTGGTGCAGGATTACAACCTTTAGGAATGCCAAATTCATTTTAATATCTGAGTAAAGTACTTTTTAAAAAAAATTACTTATTTGATTTACTATAACTGAATAAAGATGACCTCATTCAAAGATACCCAGATTTTTTGAAGATTTTTCAAAGATACCCAGATTTTTTTGAATCATATGTCCCTTTTCCTTCCTAATTTATTTTTCACACATATACTTATTTCTCTGATATTTTTCTGATCTTTTATTTTGCCACTTGACACAGGTAGAAATATTCTCTTTCTCCTTTGATACATAAACCATTTTCACTGATATGCTTTTAAAAGCATATCTTTTTCTCAATCCTTTACTTGGCATTTGTATAGGTACCCTTCCTTTCCTAATCAAATTATATTCTGTTAGGTTGGATGCAGGGGCAGAAATATAATTCATGTATGTTATCTTTTTAAGGATTTATTTTTTTAAGTAATCTCTACACTCAACATGGGACTTGAATTTATAACCTTGAGATGAAGAGTCACATGCTCTACCAACTGAACCAACCAGGTGTCCCCATGTATGTCTTAATAGCCTGTCTTCAAATATAACTGCCTCCTCCTCTACATTTTAGGTAGAATGGGCTCTTCTTAGCTTCTTGAATGTAGAAATGGAAGTGATGTTGTTGAACTGTATAGATTTCAGCCCACACAACGTATTTTGGAATCTAGCAAAACAAGTCCATTGATGTGTCTTGGTGAGACTCAAGTGATACTTTCCATCCTGAAACTGGTAATACCTTATTAATAGACTTGGGAAATTTGGTTGAATAAATCCTCATTTGCTTGGAAATTTGGATGCCACTTAAAAATAGCTGCCTTAGAGGGCAGTTGAAGTGGATGATGTGATTTGATCAACAATGTACATTTGAAAAATACCTACAGTTATTTTTAGAAGGACAGATAAAGGCTGAAATCAACTGGGAAAGTCTAATGAGTAGCTCATGTTTATGCTCCAGTTCTCTCCTTAGCTGGCATGAGCCAAATGGAGCCTCCTGTGGGTTTTTGTCATTCTTGGTTGAAGCCCTGAATGTTGGCAAACTGTCCCCACAGGCAAGGTAAAAGGAAGAACCGAAGCAATAATCAGGGTAATTCAGGCACTGTGCCTGCTAATAGAGAAAACAGGTGCTTGGGAGTTGGTTGACCCAGCATGGAACAGATGCTCCAGATAAATGGCCTTCACACTTCTTTCTGTTTCATAACTAGAGGCAGCTTGAAAGCTCTGCCCTATTGATCTTTCTGAGGATAAATATTCTGTTTCTTTATGAAAAGTGTCTAGATTTCTTTAAAGCTCAACCTACTTACAAAGAAATTAAAAATTTTAGCCATAATTACAACATTTCCCATTAAAATCCAGGCATTCATTTCAAATAATACTGATAATAGAAAATTTGAACAATGACATAAAAAATGGTTTGGGGACGCAAATGTCTTGTTACAATGGGGAAAATTAAACAGATGTTATGTGTAGAAAAAATAATGTTAAAATCAATTTGAAATTGGAATAGCCTTCTTTCTTTGGATTAAGTGTACCATTAATGCATTGGGGAAAAGTGTGTCTTGCTCTAGTTTTCTGTGCAGCAGAAGTAGGAGAAAAGGGTAGTTGATTTCAGATACCATTACTTCCTTTTATATAGCAGATGTGTTTATTCTTTGTGATTTTGATCGCAACATCCACCCTGGGGTTAATGAGATAGTTGAACCAAATCTTCTCTACAGAAGTTCCTTAGAAGTTGAAGGGGATATCTAAAAAGACCCATGTGATACACTCATTTGATTTTAACACATATTTGCTTAAGTCTGGTCAACAAAATAATTTGCAATGCCAGAACTCATGTGGTTCACTTGTAGAGGCAGCAAGTGGAAAACTTCTCCGCTGAAATAATTATTATAGAATGTAGGAGGGAGGAAGTAGTTACCCAAGATCTGTTTACAATCAGCACTTTTTCTAAGAGAATTGCGTAAGATTTAACTCCATATCAAAACTAGCATGATATAACAATGGGTAAATCATGCAGACCCATCTCAGAATCACTATGAATTTCTTTCTTCTGATTTTGAATGTAATTGCTGATTAAATATGAGACCATGACACAAAACTTTTAGTTTTCTATTACTTTTTAAATTTCCTTTTAATATTAAAACGAATTCTCTTTGGATATTTAACTTCTATGAAGACTGCTTCCTGTATTTAATTTTCAGGAAATTTCTCTTATTTCTTAAAAAAATATATATTTTGCTATTTCACTGCAGTTCAAAAAATTCAAAAGAAAATAAAGAATTTAACACTATCCACCCCTAGATTCCAATAATTCTTTCTTGCGAACTGAAGAAGAGAGATTGGGCCCTGTTTACCCATGATGAAAATGATATCAGAAAAGCTTTCTCACCTTCTTTTTTTTTTTATAATTTT